>JAOUQZ010000051.1:8693539-8714460 GCA_028564935.1 Neosilurus hyrtlii | reverse complement strand
TTTAACTTCTGGTTTTGTTTTTTTTTTTTGACTCCACACATGCACTTCAAACAAAGCAACCCCTGAAATAGAAAAAACCACACTAGAAATCATGAAGGAGTTTTTTTACTTGTAAATTACATATTATATTTAGGCACCAAGAAAAAACTACCGAGCACCAAAAAATTAAAAATCACAAAAACAAGGTTGCCCGACCGGCCACTAAGGCTCCAGAAGATTTTTCAAACCCTGAGACACTAGGTAGTCGAGGAGAATTTAAAATGGGATATGGTGATATTCACAAGGCACGATAATGTTCTGTAGAATGTGATATATTTTTGACCTTGTAATTAAAATTTGGATTTGTTAGCTGCTGATTAATATGCTGTAATTTAGCTTGCACGTCGTTCTGGTCTGGGGATGCTTCAGTTCCATGATGTATAAAACCATATAGTATCATATCATGCGTTTCATCACTAACATCAGCTAACATCACTTTACTTTGAAATAGGATTGTGAAAATGTGCTCTTGCACACACCTTTTAAAAAGGTCTTTGCCCACTAAATACAGCATGATAATGATAAAAAAAACAAATTTAGAATGAAATATTGGAGCACAAAGTATATAAACAGTGCGATAGAGATGCCCTCAAAAAGAGAGTTTAATAACCTCATTTACAATCTGACTCTGCTGAGCGCCAACCCTGGGTTTACACTGGGGCACCAAGTCCGCAATCTCCACGATTAAAAAAAGCTCAGAGCTCCACGATTTATGAGCTCGCTTGGGATATAAAAGGAGGCAAAGTGCATTCAAGAGATGAAACCTAAAGGGATCGTGTTGCCAAGTTCATCAAAATCCCCTACGATGGCACATCAAGGTCTGTAATGCTCTGTTAAGTTCGCCTGCACTTCCCATGTTCTGTCATGATTGGCGTCAAATCGTAAAACATTGTAATAATCGCGGCAAAACTTTTGATGGTCAAACATTTTCTCACGATCATCACAAATCTAGGGGTGGAATTTAGGAAAACTAAGCTACTGGCCTACGGGACTAATGAAATTATGAAACTACTAGTCATCCTTCATATTTACTGGTCGAGAACACTATCTTCTTTGCCTATTGGATTTATCAGGTCACCAGCAGGATGACTTGCTAGCAAATTTCACTCGCCCTACAGATTTTTGGCCACAGGCTCGTGGAGTAGTGTTAATGTTCCACCCCCAGCGAATCCACCAAGGTCCCTCAAGATCATCACAATTCGATCCCATGAACACCCCCCCAACCCTCATCGCAGTTCTTTTATATCGTGCCACAGTGTAAGCCCAGGGATGGAGTTAATCAAGGGGAAAAGTTACCTCGTTAAACTGTTGTTCAGTGTGAAATGTCTAAGGAGTTCATTATTTACTGATTAGTATCATAAACGACAGGTGTTGTTGTACTGGGTTTTAATGAAGTATGTGGTATAAGGCAACATTTCAGCAACTTGGTGTATCTGCAGAAAGAATGTTGCTCAAGTTCAGTCATGACCTCTGCTTTAACTGCAGAAGCACAGATTTCAGGTGTGTCCCATGTTATCAAAAAGGGATCAAAAATAGTACATGCTACAGCAGGGCCGTATATGATGGAGCTCTGGTTTGACTATTGACTGCTGCTTTAAATCATCCACAAACCCTGAGGGCTTAGGGTTTTATTAAACAAGTAATAAAATAGAAACAAAACCTCCGTCATATCCAGACTGAATAAGGTACAAATGAAAACATACAAATCATTTCAAACTGATTTTGTCCTTTAAAGGCGTAATGGGTAATTTTGGAGAAACCAGCTAGATGCTGAAAAATCCTGTGACCATCATTTCAACTATCCCACCAAATCCAGTCCTCCAGAATACATGAACGTGCACTTGTCGGCTTATGGATGGATAACGGTGGGGTGAAGGAATGGTGGAGAGTGTTGTCATATTCAACCAACAAAATTTTCCCATAATACCAAAGCTAGATAACTCCCTCAGCTGTCGCCAAAATCAGCCTCAGCAAGATTCCTTCCCCCTTGTTTCCTGAGGAAGTCCTATTCTAAATCCATAGCACACACACCGTATAGCATTGTTCTAGATCTGGTGAAGTGTACAGAGATTACAGATTAGATCAACACGAACAGTAGTGAGTGATGGATGTAATGTGGAAAAGAAAGTTACACAGCATCCATTACTGCAGCTGTCCTCTTCTTCACCGTGCCGAAAGATTGACGGGATCCCAAATTCTGGTATCAAAATTATTTCCAATTTTCCTCAATTCCAGTATCACATCAAAGCAACATTTTATAAAGTTCCTTTTTTCGCAGAAGCCCTTTCTACTTGCTTTTGATTAGCTGTGCAAATGGTTTTAGGTATAATGTTGGGTGTAATTGCAATTTTTGGCAACCTTTTCTCTGCTGTTCTTGAGAAACAATTCATTTGGAACAAATGACATTGCCTTTGACAGCCACAGACGACAGGGTTTTTTTTCTTCTTCTTTTTATTATCAGAACATTTGATACATTCCTTTCTCTCTGGCTTTAAAGACAATTTTAAGTCATATTAAAAAAAAAAACAACAAAAAAAAAACCCTACTGTGCTTTTAATACGCTGCCTTTTTACTTTCTCTCAGCTCCCATACACTAACCAAACACAAACCTGAATAACTGCTACACGTTTGTTGTGGTTTGGGAAACACACTGCAAGCCTTACATCTGCCTTCTGACAAAGGTGTGAACAGTAGGTTTGCTCATCTGAATTGTATTCGTTTAGAGTGCTACCTCTTTTTACACTTTGCAGCAGCACCCAGAGGAAGTAGTGACATAACTGTCTTAAACCGCTCTCACTTTATACACTAGAAACTTTATCTAATTACTCAGAAGACTTAACACATACCTGCTGCTTATTTTGTTTGTGTGTGTGTTAGGGTTGTGTATGATAAAACATGCCCGTCACCCCAAATGCTAATTCATTGAACACGTTCGGATTGAAGAAGAAATGGCTTTTCTGAGTGCACAGAACAGCTGCAACTTTTTTTTATTTTTTTTATTTTTTATTCTTAACCGCTACTGCTTGGCCTGATCATTAAGTGAAGCACAATTATGAAGATCAGTATTTGTGTTTAGGGTTCTGCAAAATGTGAAACTGTGGCTGAACTTGGTACTAAATGATTGCCCATGTTTTAAGCAACACACCACGACCACCACTGTGGTAAACTGGTAATTTATTCTCCCTTGGGAGCTGTAGATTTTTGGAGCTGTAGATTTTAAAGAAAGCTGAAATTTTTGCAGACCGTAAACAAATCTTATGAGATCAGTTTTGTATTTTTGCTTGGAAAATTACGCTTTTAGGATTTCTGCATTGAATCATTTGAATTACTAGTGTAACAGCTTGATACATTTTTTTTTTTTTTTAAATAGAAATTAAAAAAAAAAAAACATGCAGTGAAAAATATAAAAAGAAATGCATTTTTTTAAACCTTTGTCAGTTAGTAAATCTGAGTAAATGCTTCCTGTAGTGAATTCTTCACTTACAACACTTAACGAACGTATCAAAAAAGAACTAAAGCGATTTTTAACAAAATCTTTTTTGTCTTCACAGAAAATGGTCAGAGTGGCATGCCATTAATTTTCTAATAAAAGCTAAGTACAGGGGTGTTTTCCAGAGAATTATTTTTAATTTTAGCAATATTAAGTTGTATGAAACTAAATTAGATGTGAAAAATGTGCTTCGTCATTTTGTTGAATTTGAATACCTGTAACTACTTAGCACTGATTAATTGGAACACAAAATTTGGTTTGGTGAACTCCTTAAGCCTTGAACTTCATGGACCGATGCATCCAATCATGAGAAGTGGTGTTTAAAGAGGCCACTTGCAAGTTTTCCTTCTTTTTAAATCTCCTCTCAAGAGTAACAACATGGGAGCCTCAAATCAACTCTGAAATGACCTGGAAATGAAGATTGTCCAGCGTTATGGTTTAGGTGAAGGCTACAAAAAGTCGTCTCGGAAATTTCTGTTGTTAGTTTCCACTGTGAGGATCATATTGATGAAATGGAAGGCTACAGGCACAGCGCTTGTTAAGGCCAGAAGTGGCAGGCCAAGAAAAATAGAGTGATACAGAAGAAGCCTTTTCTGCACACACGGCACAAATAGAGTCGCTTGAGGTATGCAGAAGTGCATTTGGACAAGCCAGCTTCATTTTGGAATAGGGTGCTGTGGACTGATGAAACAAAGATTGAGTTATTTGGTCATAACAAGGGGCAGTATGTATGGTGGCAAAAGAACACAGCATTCCAAGAAAAACATTTGCTACCCACATTATCATCATACTGGTTCCATCATGCTATGGGACTGTGGCCAGTGCCGGTGCTGGGAATCTTGTTAAGGGTCACATGGATTCCACTAGATATAAGCAGGTTGTTGAGAATAATGTTCAAGAATCAGTCACAAAGTTGAAGGGGCTGGAAATTTCAACAAGACAACGACCAAAAACACTGCTCAGAATCTACTCGGGTATTCATGCAGGGGAGCAAGTGCAACGTCCTGGAGTGGCCATCCCAGTCCCCAGACCTGTATCATTGAAAATCTGTGGGATGATTTGAAGTGGGATGTCCATGCTCAGCAACCATCATACTTAAATGAACTGGAGATGTTTTGTAAGGTGGAATGGTCCAAAATACCTCCATCCAGAGTCCAGACACACAGAGGCTGTTTTTGTACAAGGAGGCTCTTCTAAATATTGATGTGATTTATCTGTTGGGGTGCCCAAATTTGTGCACCTGTCTTATTTTGTTTTGATGCACATTTTCTGGTAATTCAATAAACCTCATTTCACCACTAAAATATTACTCTGTCCATCAGTGATTAGATAGCTCAAAATAAAATTGCTGAACCAAACACCTAATGATTTGTAAATGAAAATAATAAACTGTCAGAGGTACCCAAACTTTTGCGTGCGCGCACACACACACACACACACACACACACACACACACACACACACTGCATCTACCATGGTTTAATGCATAATGACCTAGTACGTTAGAAATGGGCAGAACTATAGAAAACGTGACGGGTCAGTGTCACACATTTCAGTTCCAGTTTCATGATCAGACCCTCACATACTATTTTTATATTATTTTTTCCCCAATCCAGTATATTGACACTGCAGAAGTATGATTTGTTAAGTAAGTAAAATGGAATATTACATTGATGTCAGTGTTATCTGGTGTCAATATCTTCTCGTGAAGCTTTTTATTAGGATTATATGTAGTGGTTTTTTGTGCATCATCTCATTGTTTGCAGCTGCTAGTTAGATTGTTACTTGTGGCACTCCACTGTCCTCTACCTGAATGAAACTTCAGTTCCAGATTCTGTTTGCTGTTGCTTAGATCGTAAGAAGTTTACTTCAGTAACAGAAACAAGCTCTTCAACCGTTTGTAATAACACTATAATGGACAAACTCATGGGCAGCTTTTATTGAATGTCATTATTGATTTAGCATAAATGAAAAATTTAGTGCGGTCTGAAAAGGTTTGCTGCCTAATGGATGTAAGCTCTTTATTTTGCAAAATTATTTTTAGTCTAAAACAGCTGAAGGTATTGAGCTGATTGAAATTGTGGATGGGCATGTATGATATGAAACATTAACCCTCTAGTCCTCTGTGTAGCTCTCTGTGACTTTCAAACACATCAGAATTTTACAACACCCTAACAACAACAAGCACTGAGTAAACTTCTGGCGTGTTTAACTGGCTAAATCAATTGTTCACACTGTTCACTGGCTTACTCGTGATAATGATCGACAAGATCACTCTGTACCGGATAAGCTACCTTTTCCTATTGTGGGATTTGTGATGCATTTTTTGCCCCCAACTAAGCTCTTCCACTTGGCCCTACCTCTCTCTTTTACACACTCTGGTTAAGGCTGGTGTTATTGGGGGCAGTTGCCAAAAAGTCCTTTAACTTGCCTTCGAAACAGACAATTTTCAGATGGTAACTTCAAATGGGTGGTGTAGAAGAAACTTCCCAGAATGCTTTGTGAACTGAGGCAAAATGTAACATCCAACATGGCTACCAGTGTGGAGAAAGAAGCCAAGATATGATGTATGTCTTTGCAAATAATCTTGTAAAAATGTTCAATTTCACTTAGTTTAGTATAGATGCAACATGTAACTAAGGCCTAAAAAATGCTGTTTTACGTTAACATGCTCAAAGAAACAGGGCTTTTTTTGGGGGGGGAAAAAAACAAAAAAACCCCAAAACACTTTATTTACTTACCTACCTACCTACCTACCTACCTACCTACCTATTTTATTTTATTTTATTTTATTTTATTTATTTAGGGTTGGAGGATTTCTTGCAAGTATATGTTATACCACAAATACCTCAAATGAATTTGTCAGCATTCAAGTGTCCAAATGCTTTAATTATTCTGTATTTGTAAATGTGAACAATAAGTTGCTCTTAGTCAGACTCTTGCATAAACATTTATATACAAGGAATCATTCATCTTAAGTACTCTTAATAAGCACCACATGCACAATCATGGTAGTATCTTTTAAAATGACTAATCTTCAGACAGCTTTTTCTGCGCTTCTACCGCTTGTAGAATCTTGTCAGTGCGGATCTTGGCTCGCTTTTCTCTACACTATGTGTTGTGCAGATCAGTCTGTACTTCCTTAAGCTGGCTGTAGTCAATAGTGTTAAACACCTGTGACTGAAGGCTGTACACTTATTCATAAATATCTGCATGACTCTGGTTTTGCAAAGAATAAAAAAAACTAGATTTTTTATTTATTTTTTTGGTGACCATCTGCACAGTTTTTGTTGCCAACAGCGCAACAGCAACGAACCATTTTAACACCGACATAACACGAATCCACAACACAAACCAAGCACCTCCAAGTTTTTTTTCCATGACCGGAAGTTAAAGCCAATTACCCATGAGAGATGGGGTGGTTTGCAGTCTAGATTATTCTTCACGTCATTGGCCCAAACGAACTTAGCCAATAGAATATAGTGTTGCAACTGGCCGCACACTAAAGCACATTTTCATTGGCTGATTCTGCAAGTCACTAATAAATACGAAGCACTGACTTCGTAGATCAGCATCACTTAAACAAAATAACCACCTGGTAGGCACTTCAAGGTATACAAAAATCAGATGCCAAAAAATTTTTTTGGGTCAACACAATTTTGTCGGGTTAGGGGAAACAGAATATTTTTTTTTTTTGTTACACCTAATATATAAAACAAGCATTTCTGGGGGGGGAAAAATCCTTATTCACCATAAGAACTTAGGAGAAGAATAGAGATGAGTGAGTGACAGTACAGCTATTTATTTCCATGTCTTGTGTATAAAGCTTTTAAAACGATTCATCAGCAAATTTTCCCTCGGTTTCTGCTCATCTGATACCATCGTGGAGCAGAAATGTCTACTGACACGACAACACTAAAATAGCTGATGTGTAAACATGTTTTCTGGCTGTTATTACATTAATCTTGTTCTAACCCGCAGATTTGGTCAGATTTGACACGTACTTAATACTGGAATTGAGAAACATTACTTTTATATAAATGTGTAGCTCCGTTTTCTGTTTATTCATCAAATACAGTATGAAGAATAAAGCTCATGCAGATAGTATCATTACAGCTGGTGCTAATTTGTGCCATCTTGTTAAAAATAAAGAATAAAACAATGCTGTCCTAATCGATGTAGAGAACAAACTTGATGTTAACCCTAAACCCAACTTTACAGCACAGCTTAAAGCTTGAAATTAACCAGAACACTTCTAAATTTAAAAATGCCACCCAACAGATAAAAGCACCCAAAATAAACCACCAGATTTGCGGAAACCTGTGTCTGAAAACGGATTGCCTCTTTGCTGGTTTATTACGCATATGCTGTTGTCAGCTACTGATGATGTAAGAAGTAGTGTCTCATTTTCTTTTAAAGATTTTAATTATCTATCCTGTGTAACTGTTTTGAAGAGCCACTAACCAGTAGAGGCTACTATAAAAGTAAGGGTGAGGTCAAACAGGCAGCGTTAGGGTTTTTACACCTCACATGTACAGTTAAACTGCAGTTATTCAAATGCAAATGTTTCTCATTTGCCAGTTAGCTGTCCTAGCTCAGCCGCTAGATAGAGGTAAATCGGTGCAAGTGTCAGTTTTACAAGCATGGATTATTATTTTTTTGGGTGGGGGAGGCCCTCTGGATTGCAGTGCACTGAATCATTTGCACGTTTACTGTGACACTGAGCTAAAAATATTGCTCTGTGACTGCACAGCTAGAAGACACGTAGCCATGATACGCTGATAAAGGCTTGTGGTGATTGTTGATGGTTTCAGAATCACCAATACTTCAGCTTCTATTAATCGTGAGGCCTGTTCGTTTGCGTGACTTCAATATCAGGTGGAAAACATGGTGTCTGCAGATTTACTGACAAAAATCATGTGTGTTGTATCTTCTAATGTTCCGTTTTAGATTCTTTAGTACTTGTTATGAAGCTTAATAACCTGCTCTTCCTAAGTTTTTCATGTGTCTTAGCGATCATTGTCAGTGCTGTCACCCAGATGCAGTCATGAATGTGCAGCACTCAAAAAACATGAACAGAGTTTAGAATAAAATAAAGCAGTGTGTTTATTCGGGCGGCTTCCCTGTACGAGAAGTCAATAAGTGTCTCTGTTAACCACACCACGTGTGCATGTGTAGGGTTTTATTAAGACCTGACTCGCACGTAATCAATCTTGTCCGAAAGTACAAGCGAATTTTATTCTGAAGGGAATTCAGTAAATTGGAACTGGAATTTGCGTATTTTCGGAAATAGTCGGTCGAATTCGAATAAATGATTCGGATCCGTGGTCTTGCTGAAAATGTTTTGACCTGTGTGAAATTAGAATTAATACATATTCTTATTGGATATTCAAAGATATTCTGAGGTTTTGTGGCTGTATCGCTTACGTGTGTGAGTCAGCTCTTAGTTTTTAGTACGCGCTTAGTTATAGCTAATAAGTTTCCCAACATTCCTTGTTAACAACTTGATAACCATTTATGTATAGATTTCTATATACTAAGTAAATAATAAATAAATCTAAATGGTAATGATGGTGAGTGCAGCTGACATTTAACTAGTCCTAACATTAGCAATCCACTTTCCCCACATTCTCACAGAGCTTCCTCTGCCTCTTTGTCTAAAAGTGAGACCTTTTTTTTTTAATTTTTTTCATTTTAAGCATCTAAACTTGTAGCTAATTACTGTGTTGGTCACTGTCATTTTAACACAACACCTCAAACCTTCTGCTGTTGTGAATGCTATTAAATAATATTCAAAAATGTATAATGATGTTTGCCTGTTTTTATTATAGTTTCATCATGGACAGTAATGTACACCTGTTCGTCCTTCCGCTCGTCTGGTGTCTGTATGCATCGCAGCACTGATTGGCTGTTATACATCGCTGAGTTACATGATGACAGTTTTCAAGGTCGCTGAAATGGGTCTATTCACAACATTAATAAAACAGCTTTTGTTTTTGAAAGCTTTTAAAGGGTTATTTTAATTAGTAACTTTTTAAATGTGCCTCCTATGATATGACCCCCCCCCCCCCTTCCCCCCACCACCAATCAGGCAGAGGCTTGAGCAAGCACCTACTTCCTTAGAGACACGCAATTTTTTTTTAACTGCTGCATTTGCATATTCAGGGGTAGTCTAACGCACTCCGAGGCAAAGCACTATCCTCCTCCTTGTATGCGTGAGACACCCATGTTTGTTGGGTGATCACTTTGTGTTACAGGGAGGTTAGTGTATGTCATCCCTGCCTCCCTGTCGGTTAAACCAATGATCATTCGTAGAGCAGATTAAACTTTATTTTACAGTGATGCAACTGTTGACTTTAACTGAAAATGCATGAGCTATAAGTCTGAGCATTGTTCTGGTCTGTCTGGGATACAGTGTTTGTGTGAGTGTGTGTGCATATATGTGTGTTGGAGAGATGGAGCAGTTTGGTCCCTACGTCATTGGAAAACCCAGTAAGGGAAACACTTTTACTGAAAAATTCATTAAATTTCTTTCTTTCTAAATCAACGACGGGACCTTTTTTGCCTGAAAATAACGCAGTGCATTACACTACATCAGAATGAACCTGCTCATAACTCTAAAGAGAAATTCCATGTCATATATTTCCATTATCAGCTGTTTTTTAATTACAACTTCAAAGTTGCAATCTGCTAAAATCTGTTTGATAGTTTGCATTAGCCAGGGTGAGAAGAGTGCCATTTCACTGTAAGTGCGAAATCGCATAGGATGTGAATCCCCCAGTTCATGTAAGGCAATAGTAAGAGTATACAGATATTAAACTAACAAATCAGATATACGCTAGTGAACTTCTGAATGTAATTCACACGCACTTCAGTGCACACATTGAAACAAGCAAGCACTCGAACTTAGAACAGATACAGCACCCTGTGCTCATTCAAATAAGATCCATATTGCTGGAGGAAACACAAGATGATCACGTGACTTTCCACATTGCATTGTCTCAACACCCTCTGCGCAGTGTGCGCTTAGACTAGCACGAGTCTCACACGTGTAATAAACATTTTTTCATAGGGCAGCAGTTGAATTCTGGCTCTTTTAGACACATGAAGAGCAAGGCTTTGCTTATTCTCATTGCTGTCTGTATGTCTTGTTTGACAGTTATAAGTAATGTGAATGTCATAGTTGTTAGGAGTCTGTCGAAACTCATAGCCACAGTGTTTTGTAAGTAAAACTTACACTTCCGCTTTTCACTGATACTGTGTTTCTTGGCTGCGTGTTTGAACAGGAGACTTGCATTTCTGGTTTCGCTCTGTGGTTTGAACTGAATGACTGGTCAGTGACGACAGTTTCGGGGCAGGAGGTCGAGGGTTTGTGGTTTCGAGCATGATGGATGGCTGGGTGGGCGCATCGCCTGTGCAGTAGCCCTGTGCATTCACGAGTGTTGACTGGAAATTCTAGTGCAAGTGTTTTAAGAGTCAAAGCCGGGCTGTGGCTACAGGCTGTGTTTACTCAGCTAATTGGAGCTTTACATATAGAGCCTCTCCATATAGATCCTTGTTTATCTTTTTGTTTCAATGCCTAGGCGATTCATTACATTGTGTGCTGCATGGAGGTGTGGCCTGAAGTGACATCAATGGCAGTTCCCTGTTCAACATGTGTTCGGGCACACCACTTGCAAAAAGCGCTTTTCTTTCATAAAATAACATTTCACATCTTTTACCTGTAAGCATTTTAGTGGTGTAGTGGTTAGCACATCCACCTCACAGTAAGAAGGTCCAGGGTTTGAGTCCCGGGCGTTTCTGTGTGGTGTTTGAGCATTTCACCTGTGTACTCCGGCTTCCTTCCACAGTCCAAAGACAGGCACATTAGGGCAGCATCATCGGCTGGTTCAAATTGTCCCCTAGGTGTGAGTGGGAATGGGCCTGGGTATGTTGGCCCTGTGATGGTCTGGCAAGCTGTTCAGGGTGCACTTTGCCCTGTGTTGGCTGAGATGGGTTCCAGTCTCCCCGCGACCCTAATAGAACAAAGAAAAAATGATTGGGTCGGAGGGATGGAGGGTGAGCGGGTTGGCTTTACGTTTTTGTACAATGGATCTATAGTTGTTTCCGGGATGTTGAGTAAGTTTTGGTGGGAAACGTGTATGCGTCATATTCCAGCTCGACAAAATTATAACCCAAATTTCTTTTAAAGGATACCTGTGGTGAATTATTGTTAATAGCTATTTAAAACAATCACACATAACAACAGCGGATCCTGACAGCAACGTCAGTCAATGGCTGATTTTTAAGTGTATGCAATTGCTTGACACAAGGCATGCTTAGAGACTTGTTGCCTTTCTGATTGGCTGGTCTACGTCACTGAACCATGCATCATAACACATTATCAAACAAGCGCACAAATCACAGAAAATTTTTTTTTTTAAATTTGTTCCTAAAACAACTGACAACAGGAAAGCAGAGTCAGCAAAACGTTAGCTGCATAAGCCATTTTGGATTTACTGTCATGCACATCTCAGGCAGCGTTCTCGTCATCACTCACTAGAATGTGACGTCTCAATGTCTTCAAGACTCCTCCCACTCTGGTTCAAATAGGTACCCATTTATACCCATTTCCTCCAAATTGCTAGCTATAGTTGTGTCTTGAAAAGTTTTTTTTGATTTAAATCACCTAATATGTCCATTGCTGAGTAGGTTTGCTTGTTTACTTGTGCTGGTTAATCCCGCCCAACGAGTCGACGTCACTTCCGGGGGGGACAGTGCCGGCTAACCATAGCTTCAGACCCCGCTAGTAATCTGCGGTATAAAAATCACCCAGCGTGGTGCTTTTTATGGTTATTTATTTTAAAATGAGCGTCTGTATCACTTAAATGTATTATATACACATAAGTTATGCTGTAAGGATGACCAATACCAGTACTCTTTAAAGTATTGGAAATTATATAGATGAGCAACAGATAAGATGAAGATGTGAATGCGCAGGGTTCAGAATTAGCACATAGCAAATCAAGAACAAATCAGTTAGGAAATAAAGTAAACAAGTGCAGTCACCACTGGTGGGCCACTGAATTAGGCTTTCACTGCAACCTTTCATTGATGCTGACACTCGAACCTCCCCCTCACTCAGAGCTGCCCAGTACCATTCACAGTGTACTCTACGTCCATGCTGTTTTTGAGCGACACTTCCGGGTTTAACATCTTGACTCCATTTCCCAGTCATGCGTTACAGGAGACTATGCATCCTGACAGCCCCGTGTGCTGATCACACACCTGTCCCAAATTCTGCTGATCACTGATACTGTATGGACAGTTGTTTCACCATCAGGTGTAAAGTAATTGTTCAGTGAACTTTTTTTTACAAGCTTTTATTATTTAGTTTCCTGAATGTCTTTGTTGTCTGGTGTTTGCTTTATTGTATTCTACCTCTGCGGAACTCTTTGTCGATCAGGCAGTCCTTTGCCTTGTCTCACATGTTCGGTTAGTACTTTTTTCAGTGGCCATTTTACTGTACTGGTATCCTCCACCTCCCTGTATATGACAAGAAGGGGGAAAAAATAGAAATTAAACAAACTCTACTTCCAGGTTTAAGCTGGGGAGGATGTTACGACGAAGTACAAGTACGGCCATTGTGCAAATCTCTGTTGAAGATTGTATCTTCATGTAGATGTATAGCCAATGACAGTATTGGCTTGGCTGTGGATGACGTAGTAATAGTAACCGGTGTATGGAAGTGGTCATTGGTCCAGATTGTTTTGGGTCACTGAGGAAACTGAAGTATCTACTTTGGCAACGCTGCCAGTCCTCAGGCTGGTATTTCTAGTCATTGACGACCAAGCGCAAATCCATTAGTGTTTGTTTAACTGTTCAACTTGGCCATTAGATATGTATCTAGTTACATACACTAAATAACATGGTGGGGATGCCAGGAACTGGGCCATGACTCGAGGAGAACTGGACAGGGCCAAATTAGGATATCAACCCAGTAGTGAGGCTGGTATCTGTACTGCTAGATCCCTACAAAATGTCCTCCAGCTAGCTGCTGGTGTGCATCTCGTTCTCTTCACAGATAAAACAGGTTTGCATTGAACAAGCGTGTAAAAGACATCAGAGTCTGGAGACACCATGGGGAACGTTATGCTGTTTTGTGGCAGTGGGGTCACTAATGGTCTAGAGAGGAATATCCTTAGAGGGTTGTGCAGACCTCCCCAGGCTAGATAGCGATGCCCTGACTATTAGATACCACGACTAAAACCTCAGAGCCATTGTCAGACTTTACGCTGGTACAAGGACCCTGGGTTTTCTTCTGGTGCAGGACAGTGCTCAACCTTATGTGGATAGTGTTAGGTAGTTTTAGGTAGTCTGAGAAATATAATAAGCTTATTTTAAGATGTCTAATATTGACAGTGGCACATGTATAGTGTGTATTTATATCCCAAATTGATGAACTGGAAAAATTCAGCCTTTACGGCTATGGAAATTAAGGATAAGTACACAAGCTAAGTCAAGAGTGCATGAGATGAGTGGAAGGGGGCTGGGCTCCCAGCTATTGTCTGTTAATATCAGAGAGGACCGGGCTACGTTTTTCCAAATTGATTTGTCATGTGGTTCAGCTCTCATTTTAATCAGGAGGAAAAGCTGCTCTGTGAGAGTACTTGCATGGTAAATTGAAGAGATCCCTATGCAAAATGCAAAAGCTTGGCAGGTTGGGTAATAGAATGACCAGTGGACAATCGAATTGCCCCTTATTTCTAGTACCGGGTTATGGCTGAATAATATCAAAAATACACTAGCTTCCAAGTGTAGCCTGTCTTTTATGAGAAGTGTCAGTGTTCCTTTTTATTTTTTTTCTTTCTCTCTCTTCCCTGAAGTGTTGAGTCTTTTAGAGGTGGTATTTAGCAAAACTAAGCTACTGGCCAACAGGACTAGTGAAATTATGAAACTACTAGTCCTCCTTCATATTTACTGGTCGAGAACACTATCTTCTTCGCCTGTTGGATTTGTCAGCTCGCCAGCAGGATGACTTGCTAGCTAATTTCATTCGCCCTACAGATTTTTAAGTCGCTACGAGCCCTCGGGCTAGTGTTAATGTTCCACCCCTGGTCTTTCTAATGGACAATTCTAATCTGTAAATAAAGTTATATGTAGTAGCTACTTAGAGGTTTTTGACTAGGTTGTCCAAGGTTTTTTAACTTTTTGAATGACTAGAAGACTGTGAATGACCCTATAATTGCAAGAATCAATGCGTTTTCCCTACTTAATTTTGCGTTATGGTGTTTCATCAAGAAAATATGGCAGTACACCAATTTCAGTTAAATACACTGGTCCATAAAATCCTCACTTTGTTTATGTTGAAAAACATGAACACAGTGACAGGA
Source organism: Neosilurus hyrtlii (assembly GCA_028564935.1). NCBI lineage: Eukaryota > Metazoa > Chordata > Actinopteri > Siluriformes > Plotosidae > Neosilurus > Neosilurus hyrtlii. Next base: position 8,699,559 of record JAOUQZ010000051.1, on the reverse strand, counting down.
TTTATAAAATGTCCTGTTATAGAAAACTGTATTTTTCATACACTGTTAAGAACAGTGATATGTGGGAATAGTGACAATTATTTTCTTTGTATTTTGCATTAGCACATTCCGAATCCTAAAAAAAAAACAGAGTTCCTGCTTTAGATTACAATGTTGATGACAGTAAAATTTCCCTACCCGCTGTCTCAAAAATATCTGTAGATTCCATAGTAGCTTATGTATGCAAAGCCACACCATATCAAGCATTTTTTTTATACAAGTGTGTGGAGAAACTCTACAAACTATTGTTTATAGTTAATGTTTTGCAAAAAATTCATTTATGTTTGTGAATGTGGTCTCAGTAACTAATACATACATAAATTCTTGCTTGTCTGAAAATAGACTCAAATATTTAAATTTAATTGGGTTGCATGACTAAGTATGATAGCTAAGACATATCCTCAGTAAATGCAAAATTATCTTAATTTTAATTATCCCAAATTTCAATATTTATTAAAATAACATCATGAGGATTCGAGGGGTGCACATGTACAATTTTGCCAGAAATATAATAACTGGAAAACACCTGAAGAATTTCTAAATGTTTGCTTGCGTGTTCACCAGTACATGTGGCTTTGAGGTAGCAATGCACATTATGTGGAGTGTGTGTATGTGTATTTCATACACAGCAGCTGCATGTAATTAGACACACGGACTGAAACAGCTATGAACACATACTCTGAACTACCACATGCAGTTTGGACACCGTAAGTGCAGTATGGTGAACGTTAAACTAGCTAACAAAAGCTTAGCTATCTTGACATGCACCAAGCTGCAGATGGACCGTAGCTTTTGGTGGCTAGCTTCAGGTACAGCCTCATTTCACACAATGAGCCTATCTGTGTCTGTTGTGTTCAGTGGTATGTGAAGGACTAATAGGTGGTGTTACTTGTGGTATTTTTAAAAGGATGTCACAGTTTTTTTTTAGTTTTTTTCCCCCCCGTGGGACATTTTTAAAGTTCTTCATTAATATCTCAAATCGCTACCAAAATTCATCGTTTCACACCATTCACACTCAAACTGCACGTTTTGATGTATAACTTGCGGGGCAGTCTTTCAACGGTTTGGGCCGCATTTAAAATCTGTGATTAAACTATAATAATAAGTAAACATAATAAAAATATGTGTTCTATTAGTGAATTAGTGAGTTTTTAGAGGACAGTGGAGTCAAGTATATTATGTGATGAACCTTGTTATAAATGAACTATTTTAGGAATATTTTATAGAAACTCGTGTACCATGCTACCGCCCTATCAGACTCAACTACTTTATGATGTCATATTGTGTTTTCATTATGATGTCATAATGATGTCATGACGATGGGCGCCTTGTATTGGGTTAGTCAATCAGAACTATTTCTGTACGTTAGTACAATTTGCAGTTGTTGTTGAAAAACAACAATTAGATAGGATTAAGCGGTTCGGCGAATAAGTACTACATACATGCACTACTAAGTGGTCTGTATTGGGTAAATTGTGGGGGGGTAAAAAGTGCTTATAGATACAATCAATGATCGGTTTGTTTTATTTGTGCTGCCCTTTTTAATGATCTAACCCTGTTATAGTCTCTGTACTATTATTATAAGTTTATAATATATTAAGCCATATTAAGGCAAAATATTCTGCATTCGGATAGTTAAAACATTTCCATAAGTGATAATTAACAATATTTTCTAACTTGTGTGCTATCTGGTGCATTGGCTGTATATAATCTGAGTAAATGTCATTGGATAGAATAGCAGTGTAATATCGTGTATTGGTCATAAAATTGAGGTATCCCACCAGTCGAAACAGATCCGGTGTTTCTGTCAAGTTCACCCCAGGTTATTATAAAATCAGTGTCACCAGGCTGAGTATCATACCAACATAATTAATGCACCTCAATCTTCCATAACGGCGCAAAAGCAGGTCAGATGAAGACAGATGTTAGTTGTGTTTTTTCTAGCTGAAATCAAAGTGATCATAGCACCACTATGGGTAGAAGGAAGAGGTGAACCAGACATCGTATGTTTAGGTGCAAGTTTTAAAATGTGTACTGAACAAGCATTAGGGTCAAAATAGAAAACCAGAATAATCAATGCTAAACAGGGTTACCATGGAAACCCATCTGTTAACACACAGGGGTAAAGATGGGACATTATTTATTTATTTGTTTGTTTGTTTGTTTGTTTGTTTGTTTATTTATTCATTTATTCATTTATTCATTCATTCATTCATTCATTCATTCATTCATTCATTCATTCATTACTTTGGTATGTCTGTGCCACTAGGTGGGGGTATTATGATTTGGGGTCGACCGCTCCTTTGTGCGTCTGTTCAAGACTGTTTTTGGAGAGTATCTCAAGAACAAGTGGTCACGTGTATGTTGGGTTTATATGAAGCGATCAGTGTAACCAGCAGATTAACTGATTAGACTGTGAAACTGATGAGGTCAGGCTCAAATTTCGGAAATAGTTTTCTTCTATAGCCATCTTTCTGTTTGCAGTGTATTTCAATAGCATTTCAGGCAAGCAGATTAGTTCCAAGAAGCATTCGATTTGTTTGAGGCATAGGCATCCCCACTGACATTGATGGCATTAAGTTTTACTAGCTTTATTTGTTTATTTATAAAATAGTGTTATTTTTAGGCGTTGCCCATCCCTAGTGCCTCATCTTTCCTCCATCTGACTGCTGCAGTTTGTAACCCAAGCTGCATTTATATGTGTTATAAATAGTCTGGTCCTCTAAACAGGTGGGGCATTCAAGCAGACAGCCTTGGCAGTCCCAGCCATGACGATGCACAACAATCACTACCACCAGCCTCAACTATTTACTGGTTTGCGGTACTAAGAAAGAGCCTTTTTTTGGGGGTATGGCTACCATGCTTGGTGTTTGCATAGTGAACACCGGAAGCCTTTGCCGACTGTGCAGCCCCATTGGGGGGCGTTAGCTAAGAACTTGGGTCTGCTGTATACTGGAGATTACAGTGTTGTCAGTGACCACTTTCATTTAGTGCTACAATAATAAGCCACCTGCCTTGTGTACTGAAGAACCCAGATTGGGTGACTCGGTGCCAAAAAGCCCTTTTTCATGAATTCCACAGAAAGACGAGATGACGTTTTTTGGCTGCTGTGTTTGTACCTTGAGCAGTGATTGAGCTGTGGATCTCATGCTCCAGCCTCAGGCCCATTTGTGTAATGGCTTAGTAATATATTTCCGTGACTATTTGTGGATGCATGTAATGGACTTGGGTAGCAGAGCTCTGAAATAGTAAAGTGATAGCATGGATGATAGTGTTGCATAAAATTGCTTCGCATAACATGCACACCGCGCAGCATAGCAGATTGTCTTGTTTTGATGATGTCGTTGATGCCGATGTACCACGTGACTGAGGTTGCATCTCTTATGCCCCCCCAGAAAACTTCACCCAAGTTTTGTTGTCTGATGGTGTTCACTTCTTGAGATAAAGTGGAAAGTAGATACAAACCACAGGGTCCCCATGTGTATGCAGATAATGTATTTACGTACAAACAGAATGGTTTTATTGTTAAAGAAAAATTAAATACTTGTACATCGGCAAGGAAAAGTCAGAACAATCGATCTTGGCAAAGTTGTCTAGGGTGTAAGAAGAGTGCCTGACGTCATCAGTGACATCAAATGAGGGTTAAACACTCGAGTCACAATACATCTGATGCTGTATTATGATGCTGATTAGTAAATTACAAATTTGAGCCAGTGCTCTCGGGTGTTGTGTGTTTCTTAAACAGTGGTGATATTTTATTATTAAAAAATGGTGCAGTTTTTGCTTCTGTTTCTGAATACACTGCAGTAACCCAGGTATGGAATTCCATGTTGGTATATTAAGTGTTAATATGATGTTAACAAGTAGCATATTAGCAAGTGCCCTTGTTATCAAAGCATCAGTTTTTTGAATTGGACATTAAATGATGTAATCACTTCTATTCTGAAGGACTTTGCTGTAAAAAGGCAAAGTCATTATTGGAACATCCTTGAGACATCAAAAAACTTAAGCTTCAGTTTAAAATTCTATTGCGGTCTATTTTATCTCAGTTCATTAACTTGTCATTGGGTATTGTGCATTTCTTTTTCATGTTGAGAAACCAGTGAATAAGCTTATTCTTGAACTGGATTGAAGATTTTAAATGTAGTCCCTTTGTATGGTGTAAATCCACTCCTCGTGTCTTTCCTGAAGAAGCTCCTGTCACATTTTTAGATATGACCTGTTTTAGCTCAGATGGAATGAAGCTGGGTACATATTTAGGGATAGTCTTGTTTTTAAGGTTCACGGAGGTTTTTATTCAGGTAATTTTAAAAAATGCCTAGTAAATAGTAATATCTTAAGGTAAGGAAAATACTTTTGATTATAGTGAAGACCTTTTACAGAGTAGCACAGTGCAGATGTTACTTTTATAACATTGTTTCTTTAAGGTGTGGTGGGTTTTTGCACATTGCTGCCTTTAGACCTGTTTTTCTCTTGTACCTGCTCTCTAAGATTTGCTTTCTTTTTAAAACTGCAATCTGAGAGGTATAATAACTAATTCATACACATTGATCCTGTTAGTAACAACTTTCTGCCCAGATGCTCCTGAGTCCTGAATCGATTTGATTTCATTAGCTTAGGAGGAAGTTGATAAACATCACTGCTATTTTGTCTAGCTACATCTTCATCCAAGGCATGTGTGTAAGACCTCATGGAGGTCTGAGCAACACAGTTTCCTCTTCAGCATTCAGTTTAAGTGTATTTAAGAAAATTTATCAGCAGTATATTGAAAATTCAAAATAAAGTACAATTTACATTTGACAAGTACAAGACATGTTGCCATTAACCTAAATGTCTTTTGAATAATAAAAAATTATCATTCTTCTCCTTGCTCATTGCAGATAGTGTCCTAAGCCATGGGGGCATTTTTGGACAAGCCAAAAACAGAGAAGCACAATGCCCACGGTGCAGGTAACGGCCTGCGTTTTGGTCTGAGCAGCATGCAAGGCTGGCGGGTGGAGATGGAGGATGCTCACACAGCAGTGGTGGGTCTTCCTCATGGCCTGGATGACTGGTCCTTCTTTGCCGTTTACGACGGGCATGCTGGTTCACGTGTGGCTAACTACTGCTCAAAACACCTACTGGAGCACATTATCAGCAGCAGTGAGGACTTCCGACCCGGTCATGACTCAGTGGAGGACGTGAAGAGTGGAATACGCTCAGGCTTCCTGAAGATAGATGAGTACATGCGCAACTTTTCTGAGCTACGTAATGGTATGGACCGTAGTGGCTCCACAGCTGTGGGCATTCTACTCTCGCCTGAGCACCTCTATTTCATCAACTGCGGCGACTCTCGGGCTGTGTTGTGCCGTGCCGGTCAAGTGCGCTTCTCCACCCAGGACCACAAGCCTTGCAACCCCCGTGAGAAGGAGCGCATCCAGAACGCCGGTGGATCCGTAATGATCCAGCGCGTCAATGGCTCCCTCGCAGTGTCACGTGCCCTCGGTGACTACGACTACAAGTGTGTGGACGGAAAAGGACCCACAGAGCAGCTGGTGTCACCCGAACCCGAGGTGTTTGAGATTCCTCGTGTTTCAGATGAGGATGAGTTTGTGGTGCTGGCTTGTGATGGCATCTGGGATGTCATGAGCAACGAAGAGCTGTGTGAGTTTGTGCGTTCCCGTTTGGAGGTGTGTGATGACCTAGAGAAAGTCTGCAACTCAGTGGTGGACACGTGTCTACACAAAGTAAGTGTGGAGGTTTTTTAAAGTATTGTTTTAAATTTAAATTTAAATGATGTGGAATTTTTAATGATTAAATTCACATTCTTATACTTTTAGCTGTATTTGGCGCACATTAGGCTGTCACATTAATTTTCTTTTATACCATATATATCTGGGCAGTGGTGGCCTGGTGGTATGGTGCTGGATCCCAAGGTCGGGGGTTCAAGCCCCACTATCGACGGGTTCTCACTGCTGTCCCCCCAGTGCAGCTAACTGGGT
>JAOUQZ010000051.1:8658843-8669843 GCA_028564935.1 Neosilurus hyrtlii | reverse complement strand
TATATAAAATTTTATTTTATTTATTTATTTATTTTTTCTCCTCCCTGATGGCATGAGCGTAACATTTCAGGATGCACTAGGGATTATTTTCACCAGGAATTGGACCCCATAGAGTCCTTACCTTAATCACACTCAAAGTCCATGTGATGTGCTGAAGTAGAACCCTCCATTCGGGATTCTGGTTCAGTACAGGACGATATGTTCAAATTCTCACTGCACACGTACGTGAGCGGTGGATGAAGATTTTGTTTTAAAAATTACTGGACTATCCCTTTAAGGCTTTTAGATTTTTTTCTGCATTAATTAGTGGTAATGCAGGTGGAGAATGCAGACAGTCAGACCTGTCAAACAGAAATGGTGGGATTCTGTGGGGAATAGCAGGTAAGCATAAGGTAAAGTGCTGTAGGGTCCCTGGGAGCCATTTTGAGCAGTTTTGGAAATACTTTAAATATAACAAATATCACTAATAGCATTTTTAAATTACAACCCATGAGTTCTGTAGTGTTATTTATTTATTTATTTAGATAAAGTATACACTTGGGACCTTTTGTCCCCCCCTCCCTTTCAGGCCGATGTTATTATTGTCATCTCTGGACACATTTCTTTAGCTGCTTTTATTTGCTTTCTTGTCTTGACCCTGCTTTACTCACAGTGCTTTTCCTAACACAGTTCTTTTCCCCCTCACTACTCCTGCCGTCTGCATTAAACTTTGCTTTATGATTTATAAGAATGCAGATGGACATCAAGGCCCCACAACATCAAGATAAAAGTGCAATTATAAACAACTGGAGTCTATGAATATAACCTTGATTAAACTGCGTAATTACCATGGCATTGTTTCAACAAACCTAAGCAACATGCCCCCCCCCCCCCCCCCCCCCCTCAACTTAATTTTATTAAGCACTTTATCTTTTATTGGCAAGGCTGGACCCTATCTCAGCCAACTCTGAGTGAGGGCAGAGTACATCCTGAACAACTCATCAGACTATTGCAGGGCCAACACAGACACGCAACCATCCATACTCACACCTTGGGGCGATTGGTGGTGCACATACACGTTCAACAGCGGTGAGACTGTGAGCTGATGAGAGTGATAAATTAAATAGTTCATTCATGAGCCTTTACACTGCTTTTCAAGGAATCATCTAAAAACTATCTGTGCCATCCTACCCTACATGGTTTTTTATTTAGTTATTTATTTATTTGTTTGTTTTATTTTTTTGCCAGAACAGAGGTTTTTCTGTGTCATGCTCAAAAAGCTCTTTCCTGGTCACAGGGAGTTTAAAACATCCATGGTGAACTTTCCACTGAGTTTCTCGATGCCCCCTGCCCTTGTTCAAAGTCATGTCTATGCTATTCAGTGTAGTTTGGATGAATTTTAAGAGTTTACCTCAACCAGCTCGCCAGCTTTATGCAAGCTTTCAATACCTTCGCAGCTCAGGGGATTTTTTTAATAGACTGTCGGTCGAATTTCTCCAGACATGCTTAATGCTTTTCAGAAATGTGCTTAGTGTTTTGCTTGCGTGTGTGGTTGTGTGTACACTGCCTTTCCAAAAAAATAAATAAATAAAAAAATCTCATACTCTAATTTTCTTGGAGATCTTTGAGCCAGCTTTGTCCTCAGTGCATAATCTTTCAACAAACGTAAGCAACATAACATTTACTTCCATTCAGTGTCGGGTTCATTTTTCAACGACGTCTTGAATTGATGAGGGGAAAATTAAACCACATCATAAAGCCCGAACCACTCTTTCATTATTTGAGTCCTCATTTTATATCAGTGCCATCAGGGAAGAAAAAGTCCATTGATGTGATAACCTGCTCATTCAGTGCATTCAGATCATCAGCACATTAATGTTGCTGAGCCTCGACCTGAAAAACTGGAGCAATAATGCCATGGAGATTACATGCTGTGATTAAGGATAAATGCACTCCAAGAAAATATTAGTGTGTGCAACTTTAAAAAAAAAAATTTTTTTTGGCTGGACAGTGTATATATTCAAGATTCAAGAATTTTTAATTTTGAAAAAAATTAACCTGCAGTGAAATGTTATTCTAAATCACTTGTCAGTCTGTGCATATATTTAATAAAAGGTTTGAAGGAAATAAACTTGGCGTAACTCAAAATATACAAAAAAATAAGTGTTCAAAAATATATACTAAAAAATATAAAAATGACGCAATCTAACCAGTGAACAATAAATAAGTGACAAACGGTAACAAACAGCAGCAGCAGAAAGCGACAGTTGAAACATATGAAAAGTGAACATTGAACACAACATGAAATTATGATACAGAAATGACAATGTGCAATATGCAACTGAAGTGACGATGTGCACTACAGTGTGAGAAAATGTTGTAGGGTTAGTATGGATGGTGAGACATGGTTTGGTTGAGGAGCCTTATACTCTGCAGTTAAAAACTCCTCCTGAGTCTTTCAGTCCTTGTTGTCTGACTTCGGAACCATTTGCCTGAGTTTAACAGCTGAAACAGGCAGTTACTGGAGTGGGAAATGTCCCTGATGATCTCGATGGCTCTGCTCCGACAGCGCCTGGTGTAGATGTCCTCCAGCAATGGCAGATCAGGTCCACTGCAGCACGCGGCTGCCTTGATTGCTCTCTGCAGGGCTTTTCACTCTTGTACTGTGTTGTTGCCAAACCAAGCCATGATGCTCATTGTCATGATGCTCTCAACCGCAGCCGTAAAGAAGGTTTTGAGGATCTCAGAAGAGACCTTGAACCTCCTCAGCTGCCTCAGGTGGTACAGCTGCTGTCTTGCCTTCATGACCTGAGCGTGGATATGAATGGACCAGGTAAGACTGTCGATGAGGTGAGCCCCGAGGTACTTGATGCTGTTCACCTTCCCCACTGGAGCACCAACAATGGAGAGAGGGGAGTTGGACCACCGCTGCCTACTACTAAAGTCCACCAGAATTTCCTTGGGTTTGCTGACGTTCAGCTGGAGGTGGTTATCCTGGCACCATCTTTCCAGGTTTTCCACCTCTTTCCTGTAGGCCATCTCATCATTGTGAGATGGTGTGTAGGATGTGGGAGATGGCATCCTCCGTCGATCTGTTTGGATGGTAGGCGAACTGCAGAGGGTCGATGGAGGAGCAGATGGAGATGGACCTCTCGAACACCACCATGACCACAGATGTCAGAGCCACAGGGCAGTAGTCATTCAGACTGGAGGGCTTGTTGTGCTTTGGCAGAGAGACTTATTAAAGATGCTCGTGAAGACACCAGTCATCTGGTTGGTGCAGCTCCTCACGACCGGCAGATTTCCTGGTGTTCACGCACCTCAGAGCCCTCTGTAGGTCCCGCGCTGACACAGTCACCGCTAATGCTCTGATGCTGTCGTCACCTCCCATTTGCAGACTGTCTCTAGCAACATTAGCATTGGCAGCGCTGGCCTTGAACCAGGCGTAGAAGGAGTTCAGCTGGACAGCAAGCGCAGGGTCGGCTCTTAGAGGGCCTGTAGTTCGTGATGGTGCGCAGACCGTGCCATAAGCGGCGGGAGTTTCTGAGATGGAAGTGAGACTCTGTCCGCTCCCGGTACATATATTTGGCCTCCCTCATGGCGCGCAGCACTGCGTAGGATGTCTCCTTATATTGACTCATGCCACCGCTCCTCAGTCCCTTTCAGTAAGCCACTGTTCTGGTGTTCACCACCTCCCGGACAGACCAGTCGACCCACAGTTTCTGGTTGGGGAACGTCCTGATGGTGAGGGAGGGATGGTCTGCTAGTGTGCTAATGAAGCTAATAGCTACATCTGCAAACTCACTGACATCGGCTGAGCTGCGCCTGAACATGTCGCAGTCCACGTCATTGAGCGTGTCCTGAAGCTCTGCTTCTGATTGGGCAGACCAGCGCTTCACTGCCTTTGTTGCCAGAAGTTAGCAACAAAGCTAGCTCATGGTCACTCTTCCCCCAAACCTGGCTGCAGCACTGCCTTGTACCCCTGCTTGAACTGAGTGTAGCAGGGTGCTGTTCTCTCTGTTGGGCAAGTCACTGAGCACATCGTGTAGTGAAGCCAGAGCTGTGCCTGTGTGTGGGGATGACTGCCTTGAGCGCAGGTAGAATGGCCGGCACATGATGGTGAGGTGCTCCATGTGAGGGGAGGAGGAGCAGGAGAGAATTGTAATGTTTCTCAGGTCACACCGTGTGTTGTTGGTCACGAAGCAGACCAGCATATATATTTGTGTATTTGCCTGCCTGTCTTGTACATATATATATACATTTTACTTATATGTACATTTTTTTTTAAATTATAGAATGTATTTTAAAGAATATTATAGATTTGGTTTTATATTATAAGCAAACATGTAGAAATTACAGGAGAAAATGCTCTAGCAGTAGATGTTGAGTGAGAAATTAGCTTTTAACACTGCTTTTATGCACTATTTAAACAAAAGATTAAACTGCTGGTGCGCTGAGTTTATGAGCTGTGTGGCAACGTTCGTCAGACAAAAGTCAAAAGTGGAGAATAAACGTAAAAGGTGTTCTCGTCAAATCATCCTACACTGTTGTCAAAAGGTAATTGGGGACAGTAATTACAGTAAGTGGAGGGTTAACAAGAAATTAACCTGAACACACAGGGAAAGAATGGAGGACACAGGACATGACGAGATTTACGATTAGAATTATCCCTTTTGAATATGTTGATCTTTGCCCTTCTGTCATCAAATGTTCCGAATATCAGGACACGTTCTGACCAGAGAGGCTCAAAAACTGTTCTCTCTCTCTCTCTCTCTCTCCTCTTTTCTTTTTTTTTTGCACTCTGATCTGGTAAGTCGCTATAAAATGTTTCGCCATTTAGCCTTTTAAGAAGATTATCACTGTTAAAATGAGTGGACAAAGCTTGGTGGTAGATATTGGAACCTACAGGGGCTGGGCAACTTGGTGAAGATTAGAGTGTGTTGTGTGAAAATGGTGATAGTGGATGCTTCTAAGGATGCTTCTGTGTGTGTGTGTGGGGGGGGGGGTGCTAGGGGTGTGTGGGGGGTTGATGAGCAGCTGTGCATATGGTGGCCGTCAGCTCTGGTACACCAAGGGACGTGTCTGTGTTAAGCACAGAGAGCTCCAGGCTTCACACACTCACACTCACTCTCACACCTCGATGCTTTAACCCAAGCTGATGTGAACAATCCCTTTGGCTTCTCTCGGATGTTGTGTGGGTGTGTGCGCATGTGTGTAGCTTATCAAAGCTGAAATGATTTTAGCCTGCCAGTGTTTGTGGATGTGCTTTGCCAAGCAGACTGGGTAAAGTTTTTTAAAGGCTATGTATGTGTGTCAAAAAAAGAGAAAAATTTCCATTTTAATGTTACTTATATTTTATAAAGCTGACCACCCACTCTTTTTGTTAACCTTGATTAGAATGTTTTTTTTTATTTTTTATTATCATTTGTGGTGGATACTGTTTATAGCTCTGCCTCGACACCATCTGTAATCCAAATCACTCCAGACCTCTCAAAAGCTTTGTAAGTGTGTCTGAGGTAGGCGGCAAGCGCCGTAATCACATATATGCAGTAAAGTTGTCTTCACCCATTTCCTCCCTCTGCTATCAGAGACTCATCCGCCAGTCACCTGTGCCATGTTAGAGGGCCTTTAATGTATCTGCTGGCGGTTATTGTGCCGTCGGCTTTAACACACCCACACATGCACACACACACATACACACCGAGTCCAGTGGAGTGTGGAGCAATCATCAGCTTCTGTGGAGGAAGGATAGGGCCAGGGTGCTGAAAAGGCTGCAGTTTTTCTCGGGTGTTACAGTAGCTTGTGCATGCACATTTCCCCGAGTGGCAATCTTCCCGTCCTTTTTCCGCTCTGAATAAAGGTGATGAAATCCCTCTCGCTGCAGCTAATCTTGAGCTGACAGAGAGGGCTGCTATACAAGTCAGTCTCTATCTGTTGTGAGAAGCAGTGGACGCCTCCATGTAAGCCGCTTATGATATTGACTGCTTGCTTCCTCTCCTTTTCAGCGTAGCTCAGCTGCTGATGGGTGCACACACACACACACACACACACCCTTAAAACCTTCCTCATGAGGCAATCTGTCCCCCAACCCTTCTACTGAGTGCCTCTGGAAGTTAAGAGGGCTGAGAGCTAGCTCTCTTCTTTTCTCTTATGTCGTCAAGTGAACTGCATTGACTATTGATTAATACTATCAGCTGGCAGTCAGCTGAGCACTCTGGTAATTCGGCTTGCGTCGAAGTGTTATTCTACTGTATTGATATTATCCTTACCGTTAAATCAAGTGGATACCTGTAACCCTAACCCTAGCCAGGAGTTTGATCCATATGAACATGGATGTCTTCTTTACAACTTCTGCCTTTGCTACCAACTTATTCCAACTGTATGCAAAGAAAAAGGGAAGGAATCAAAATGTAAGGAACGTTGATAACAGAGAAAGAGGGGGGCAGGCAAATTGTCAGCAGGGGAGAGATGGAGAGAAAGGCTGAAGATGGGAAAGGGGAGGGTGCTGACAGGACAAGAATAGGTTTATAAAACATAATCAATCCACTCTGGCCTGAGCTCAATTATCCCAATCAAGGTTAATTCTTTTGAACCCTGGCACAGTTAAAGGGCACTAATGCAAAAAAAAAAAAAACAAAAAGAAGTGTTGGCTATCGAAAGGGAAAGATGCACACAGGTGGAAGTCTGGAAATCAATTACTTCTCTTCATAAGCCATAGAATTACCTACTGTCAAAAGAAGGAAACCTACAAAATCAAAGATTTTCCTTTGCACTTCTGTTTCATTTGTGGCTGCATGATGTCCTTTTTCCAAGGATGGAGACAAACAGGGAGAAAACCGGTCTGCACAATGTCACTGACTTTTAACGGAAACCAGCTATTTAAAGCAGAAAGTGTGTCTCCCAGATTCCAGTGTACAATTTATTTACTGACGGCATGGTGACTACATCCACCTCACAAAAAGAATGTCCTGGGTTTGAGTTCTGGGCTCAGTGAGGGCGTTTCTGTGTGGAGTTTACATATTCTTCCCATGCCTGTGTGGGTTTCCTCAGGGTACACGGGTTTCCTCCCACAGCCCAAAGAGATGCTCATTAGGCAAACCAGCTGTTCCAAATAGTCCTTAGGTGTGAGTGAGAATAGTGTATTGGATTGGCGAGCTATCAAGAGTGTACCCTGCCTTCGTCCAGAGTCGGCTGAGATATACTCCAGCCTCCTTTCAGCCCTAATAAGATGAAGCGGTTCGGCAAATGGATGCATTATTTGTTTACAGCATGAGTCTGTACTTGTAGTTGAAACATTTTAAGAGATTTTGGAACTTATTTAGTCATGGGGCTGTCACAAAGAATGGAGCTCCACTCAAATACAGGCTTTATGTTAGAGTTCTGTTTATGGTTCACAGCTATTCCAATATTAAAGGTTGTAAACAGGCAGATTTCAATTGAATAGGTGACACTGGGTGCTTTTTGACATTGTGAAGAAATCACATCGGTCAAGTGGACATTAATCTGAGCAAGTGCCTTGAGTATTTATGTGATGTGTGCAGGTATTATCTGAGAGAGAGAGCTGTAAGTCAGCTATAGGTACCGAATGAAATCAAATAATAAGCCCATTGTTTTGGCCAATATATTTGGAAAGTACTCTACTGGGGGTAATAATCAATATTGATTATGCAGTCAGGGTTGCCTTATTATAAACCATGGCGATAGCAATTAAAGGGGCTGGCTCATCCTTTTAGCCTCAGTATAGCAGGTCACTATTCACACCGCCTAAAATTATCTGCAATTGGGGGGGCGGGATTAGTTTATTAGCACTATTAGTGAATTTGCAGAGGTTAGTAGTTAGCAGGTAGTGGTTATGTGCTTTCAAAGGCAAAACAACAAGAGCACTCGGAGAGTGAAAACCTCTGCCCAACCATAAAAATGAAGCACATAGCATCCTTTGCTGAGCCAGCTTTACTACCACAATGCCAAAAAAATAAAATAAAATTGGATTTCCCATGTTAAATTTAAATTGCCCCCATACGTGCCATCTGGTTCAGATTCAGGTGAAACTTGATGTGCTATCAAAGCTTCTGATTCTGAATATCATTAGCAAATTTAATTCAGATTCGATATGGTTTGACAAAAATATGATTATTTTTATATTCACCCATTATAAGAGATAAGGATTTCTTATTTTTTAATTGTTTAAATTTTTATCTTTTTTGTGATCATCAGTGCATGTTTTGTTACCAAAATTTAATGGGAACGTCCTTGAATAATCACCTACCCTTCTTAAAAAAAAATTCAGATTGATCTGTCAAAAACCGTGGACAGGAAGTTTAGACAGACAGACAGACCAGCCCACCAACCAACCCACGTCTATGAAGGTATAACCTTCATGGCAGAGGTAATAAATTAGATTCTGGGAAGGCTGAGTCGGTCTCTTTAACACTGATAGGCTACAATGGGAAAATGCCATAGCACAAAGTTACATGAAGGACATGAGGTAGGCAGGACAAGCGAGCCCATGGCAGAGTGACAGAGCTGCATGATGGCTATGACTGATAAACGCTAACCTGCAAATGAAAGGCTCTTCAGGCCCCATCATCCCCTGTCACAATGCAATTACTCTACAGGACGATAGCAAGATAGAGGCTCCCAGGCTACCAGATAATAAAGCTATTGACTGATGTGAGTTAATGATTAGAATGAAGAAAACCCACAAAGGGCAGAAGTGTGGGAAGACAATAGAGGTAAACTCTGTCATATTTTTAATATTTTTAAATTTTTCTGACCTTTTTAAGAATTTGTACTATGATGTTTTTGTGATGGACTTCAGCACAGTAGATTTATTAGAAATACTTTTGAAATATATATTTTAACCCATGTTCCAGGTACATTTTTATTCTGCTTCGAAGATTAGCGCACTCATTATTGTCCTTTTGAGTGCTTTTGACATTGGACTTTTGGAACACCCCTTGCCCTTCCTGTGGTGCCTTCTTGTGGTGTATTTACACTCAGAGACAAGATTGCAGACATAAACGTGTTATTTAGTCTCCATTGTTTTCTTTGTAGATTAGGAGCACCTTCTCAGCGTGTAGTTGGAAGGGGCTGGGCTCTGCTGCGTGATTGGCTGTAGGGGGTGAGTTGGAGGGGGAGGCTGGATTGGGCTCCCTGCCGGGGGAACAAATACTGTTTCCCCCTCAGGCGTAATTTTAGTGTAGTGGGTGTGAATAATGAGTGATTATTAATCAGAGCCTGCCAGTGTGAGCACGGCCTCTTCACTCAGAGATCAGGGATTTCGTACACGACTATATAACTGCACATAAAGCATTCTGGGAGGATAGAAACTTAATTTAGGAGGGTGTTTATAAGAGAAAGAAACTCATGCATGTATTTGAATACAAAAATGCATCATGCAAAAGTAGCGAAGTGAAGAGGATGTTTGGGAAGAAGAGTTCTGTGCCTGGCTGTCAGTTTGTGAGAGCTCGGTTCTCTCACTGTTGACAGAGATGGTGTGTGGCTGGTGCTAAAGGCCAGGACTGAAGTGCCATCTCAGTCCATCTGTGCCCTCTGTCATGTCTTTTGCTCCTGCTCCCTGAGGAAAGATGCGGATCAGATGGTCCCTGCCACACAGAATATTTCATCACATCACTTTGGCATGATGCACAACGTTCAATAACATTTTTTTTATGCATCACTATGTGGCAGGAGTAAAAAACAAAATCACCATGGTGGGAAGAAGGAAGCTAATTACACAGGAAATGGAGATTAGGAAAGGGAAAGAGGGAAGATTAGGTTGGGTTAAACGGTTTCTTGTATTTTAACATATGCATGATTTCAACGACTGTACAAATCTGTAGACTTAGTGGCATATCGGCGTCGGCAGCAGTGTGTATGCTTCTGTTTCATCTCAGTTCAGCTGAGATGTACTGTATTCTGTTTTTTACCTACCTATGTTTGCATACATTGTATTTGCTTGATTTCTATACGTCTAAAGTTTATTTCCATTTTATTTGACAAACATAAGTACCATTTATTATCCTTCATCCTTTATTGTTAGTATTGAGAGACACACCAAAACCTAACCCTGATGCAGATCTTGAAATATACTTGTGCAGTGTATGAGATTCTGACTAAAGTAAAAAAAAATTTCATATAAGCACCTTAGGTTAGTTATATAAGGAGAAAAAATTCTTTCAATAACTGTCAAGGACTTTTAATTGCATAGTCTTTAAATACTATAATATATTTCTAGTGATTTTTATACATTAAAAGAGCTCTAAACTCCAAGGATTTTTCCGAAAGCAATTTTTCTCTCATTGGTGGAATTATTTTCAGGAACAGTGTTCAAAATTGTCATTTTAATATTTGATACTCAATAATATTAAATAGTGAAGTATGATGTATACAAACAACAATAGTTCATTCTTAATACTGGATTATTGTCATATGATTAGCAGGTACATTATGTGTTGCAAGTGGGAATTGTAGTACTAATGATATAGATTAATCAGTTGTGTCATCTATAGGCTGGACAGTAGGATGAGTAGCTTCATTTCTTGTACGCCACAATATAAATAAAGACTTTGAAAAGTCTTCAGTATAATTAAAACAAAATCACTTCTGCATAGACACACATACCACTCGAAATAGGTAATTGACAAGTCATAAGTGATTAGAGTTCGAGTAAGCATCTCTAAGCAACACCATATGATTTTTTTACTGAGTAATTTCACAAATGTGCTGCGTTCCCATTTTTGCAGAAGATCACTTGGGTTTCATTGTCTAGATGAGGTCAACATGGGGGAGATTAGTGCAGATTATGACGAGACATGAGAACAATGCGGTGCAGAGAGGTGACATGGCAACCCTATCTGTTCTTCTTCTGTCAAGAACACACACACCAATTCAAGACTGTCCCAGGGGTCTCCTGAAGTCCAGATGATTCAGTAAGGTCCTCTATATATACATACACATGTATATATATGTATGTGTGTGTGTATATATATATATATATATATATATATATATATATATAT
>JAOUQZ010000051.1:8640751-8658178 GCA_028564935.1 Neosilurus hyrtlii | reverse complement strand
ACTGTAGGAGAACCCTGGGACAGTCTTGAATACACATACACACATATTTTATATATATATATATATATATATATATATATATATATATATATATATATATATAATATAAGATTGCCTGTCTTGATTGGAGTCAGATGTTTTAATTATTGCATATGAAAATGTATGGTACCCAGTAGCCAATGAAGAAATACATTTTGCTGTAAAACCCTATTGGTACTTTAGTAAATCCAAGTCAATATGTGGTTTGTTTACAGACATTTATAAACGCCATTGGCATTCATATGCAAAACCAGATAGTCCGCAGTCCGTGACGCACAAGACGGATGTGCCCATGTCTGTTGGGCTTTTGCACCCGAGCCTAGTGGCTTGTAAGGCCGGTGCTTATCCTCTGTTTCTGTAGCATGAAGCAACTAGTCCATCGCAGGTTACCTTCCCAGTATTTTTATTTATTTAAATTTTTTTGTTTACTGGTACCCATTTATATTGCTGGGTTGACAGAGGCACACTTGTGGTTAAGCCCTTGTCCCGGGGTCTTAGTACAATGGGATCTAAAGGGGATTCAAACCCACGTCCTCCTGATCATTAACCCAGCACCCTAACCACTACGCCACCAGCCCCACATTCATTTGTAGACTGTATTTATTTATTTAGCAACACTTTAGAAAGACTAGTCATTAGAGATGGACTTAATGAGTTTTGCTCATTTTTGTTTGAGTTTATGTGTGTGTGTGTGTGTGTGTGTGTAATAAAATGAACATTAACATGTCGAAGTTTAAATATTTTTTTTTTTTATATTTAAAGAAAGTCTAGCCAGTTTTATTATGAAACGTCTTTCACAGTCTTCAGATTCATAAGTAAAGCACCCCGACAGCAAAGTGGAGTTTTAAATTGTTGCTGAATGAAAGAACTTCCTTTTTAAATTCCATGACTGTTCATTCACACAGCAGGTTTTATCTTTTCAACATGATGCCTGCTCTCTTTTTCAGCTGCCCAGACAGCCAGGACCTTGATGATTAGGATAAATAATGCAATGACCAGATTAATAGAGCATAATGCTTTAATATTTTTCATATGCAATTTGGATTTATTGTTCTTATCTGTCTGATGCCTTTGGCTAATCTAAGCGGAGCCCCCTCAGCTCCCAGGCTGAAAGATAAGGCATGGCTGCGCTTAGTGCAGAGCACGGGGAAAACATTAACCACTGAATGAGATTATTGTTTATCTGCACAGGGTCGGACTATTCACTTTGATAAAGAGACACGTTTGACTGCGAAAATAAGAAGCAAATTGAATACTCTCTGGGGGATGTGGCTCATTTGTAACCCCTTTTTGAGAGGTGCTTGGCTGCAAGCAGACACACACGCGCACACACACACACATACACACACACACACACACACTCTCACACTCTCTCCCACACTCAAATACACACATACATTCACTAAAACGGAAAATAGTGTAGAGTGAGTGACTGCATCCTCATTTACCTAGTCATTTTATCCACCTTGAAATTAGGTTCACAGATTAAATCTGTTGGTGAGTGTGTTCTGGAGAAAAGGCTTGTGTCCTTCACATGTTTGAGGATTCAATGTGGGCCTGTTTGTTATGGAAATCTATGTAGACAGTATTAGATAGAAAACCTGTTTTCAATCCAGAGGATATGACAAATATAACAAAGACCTGTTATGATGGCCAGGGTTTTGTGGTAAATGAGGGATAGCTGTATGTCTATCTAATATAAAGTGCATGAGGGACAGCTGTGGTACAGCACAGGAGCCAGATGTTTAATATTTTCGTGATGTTTGTACCTTCTGTGTTTATCCATCTCTAATCAAAAACAGCATTAATTACTGTATTAAAATATGATTAATGTGGTACTTTAGGATAATCTTCTTAATAGCAGAGCTGTAGATCTGTGCTTGATTGGCCCAGATTTGCTTCATATTTAATAGTATCTAAAAAAGTAGATTTTTAACAGTGAACAGAAATGAGATTGAACAGTCTGAGATTCATTATTTTAGGCGGGTTATGTACCTTTTTTGCCTTAGTTTAATTTTTTTTAAAGAAATTGTACTATGTCAAAACAAAAACAGTAAAATATATTTTTTTAAGCCTTCAGCATTTCTTATATTATTATTCTTAATTTTTCTGAAAATATGTATTTCTATTTGTTTGCTAGTTTTATTGTTACTACCATTATTGTTATTATTATTGGTATTAGTATTGTTGTTATTATAAAGCTTTTATTTTTTGCTATGTTATAAAGCTTTTATTTTTTTGCTATGTTATCTCCCAGATCCTGCCAAGTTTTCATCTGTAAATTACACTGGCAAGTGCAAACATTAACATTATCTAACATGATTATTCATTCATTCATTGTGTATCCACTTTATCCTATTGGGGTCACAGGGTAATGGAGCCAATCTCCAAACATTGGGAGAAGGCGGTGTACACCCTGAAAAGCTTGCCAATCCATTACAGGGTCCACACACCCAACTCGTTCACACACATACCTAGGGGCAATTCGGAGCAGCCAATTAGCCTAATGTGCATGTCTTTGGACTGTGGGAGAAAACTGGAATACCTGGAGGAAACCCACACAGGCAAGGGAAGAACACAAGAGTTCCTCACAAAATCTTCCTTGCAGTTCCTGGGACTCGAATCCAGAACCTTCTTGCTGTGAGACAGACAATATAACCATTACGCCCACTGTACCATCCCGGACGTGTATTATCTAAGCATGAGTTATCCTGCTTTAATACACCTTCCTTAAATTGGATCTGTGTGTGTGTGTGTGTGTGTAAGCTGTCTAAAAAAATGTTTTGTTTTTAATAATAGTTACAGTGTAATTGAAATGTGTTTTTGTTAATGAAACTCTTTATCTGTACTGTATTTCTACACCTCACTAAAACAAAAACACCTTTTCAGTGAGTTGACCCTCAACTGCCTTTCATTCCTGATCACTCTTCTCTTTTCAAAGTAAGCGGCATTACAAGATTTGGCAATACAATGGAGGGAGGAGAAAGTGCAGGCAGGGGCATGTAAGAGTGTGAGAGAGTCCGTGTTCAAATCAGCAGCTCTGAATAGGTTGAAACTGAATACCTTCAAGCACAGTACTGATGGATATTTTTGTGACACTTGGCACAATTTGTGGCACTTAGGTTGCATCAGCAGCTCCAGATTAACTGGCCAGGTAGGGTTACCCTCCAATTAGAATACAGGATCAGTAAGTCAGGTTTAGTTACCCTCCAATTAAGGGCTAGGATCAGGCAAGCAGTTCGGGTTTCAGCCAAAATTAAAGTGTAGGATTAAGTGCCCAGGTAGAGTTACCTGCTCTCCACTCCAGATTCGAGAAGCTGCACTCAGGTCATGCAGCGGTCAGCTACTGGTCTTAGTCAAACCATCACACCTCTCAGTCCATCTCTTTTTACCTACTTGCTAACATATTCATCACTTCACTCACTCTATACATTCATTTATTTAAAAAAACAATAATGCAGAAACTCGAGCCGTAGCAGCAGGAAGTACATCATGTGGAA
The DNA here is from genome assembly GCA_028564935.1 of Neosilurus hyrtlii. Lineage (NCBI taxonomy): Eukaryota > Metazoa > Chordata > Actinopteri > Siluriformes > Plotosidae > Neosilurus > Neosilurus hyrtlii. Next base: position 8,654,639 of record JAOUQZ010000051.1, on the reverse strand, counting down.
GGTCTGAGGTTTGGAATGTGTATGTATATGGGTGGACTGGAGCGGGCAGGTGAGGATTAGTCTCTGATTCAATCGTTCCCCTTATCTTCCTTTTGACAGAGTTGAGTGCAATGTTGAACCTGTTAAGATGGAGCCGATTGTGTTTGCCCTGTAACACTGTAAAAATGACATCTTGGAAATATTTTTAATAAAGTCAATTTTAGCTATCAATTCTGATTGTAAGATTACAATAAATATGCTGTATATAATTATTTAAAAATATCTATATAAAAAAGACTGGAATGATCTTGTTTTTAAAGGCAGATAATTTAGCTAATTTTAAGCTTGTATTTCTACAAAGCAGTAAATTTCTGCCTGTAGATAAAAAAAAAATTGTCTAGAAAATTACCTTCATAATTGTATTTTCTTTGTGGTCAATTTATATTGGAAATGTAAGTTTAATTTAACTGTATTTAAATATATTCAATACTTGCTATAAGATGCCATTTTGGAGTGAATCCATGAGGACTGAATGATGCTTCATCCCCAGCAGCTGGCAGAAAGTTTGCGATGAGCTACTGTATTAGCATTAATCTGTAGGCTCGAGGTAAAAAGAAAAAAAATGCTTTTGTGCCCATTTCGTTGCTGTAGGTAAAAATAAATAATGAATCAGATTTTATTAATCCCTCACCTTCCCTGTACCCTAACAAATCTTAATCTGTTAATGATCCTATTAGCAAAATACATGTATTACTAAATGCATATATTAGTACTTTTTTGGAAAGAAAATGGCTAGGTCCATAGGGAAATCTATTTCCCTAAAGCAATTTCTTCCTCCATACTTCTCAGCATTTACATATAACAAGCACCTGCTTCCTCCCCAACATCATTTACTTTACTATTTTAAGACTACTTCTTTAAACTCCTGAGTGTATTTCATTAGCTCTAAGCTGGGAGCCAGTTAGCGATTGGGTTTCTCCTGGGCACTGAGCACTGTCTGTGGGATATGAGGGATTGGTTATGAGTGGAAAAGCAGCCGGGGTGACCTGCGCTCCACATGCCTCCTCTTTTCAGCTCGACCAGGACCCAGTTATCCTCTTATCCCTCCAGTCTCAGTGGAGAGAGCAGGCAGCATGGAGCACGAGGAGTACTGATAATGCTCGCACCCCCTTCCCAGCCCATCGTAATCTTTTTCTTATACAAATGCTTTCAAAGAGAGCCATGAATTTTAATATCGCCCCCACTACCCTCCTCATTCGTCCTTCCAAAATAGTTCCATGCCAGTTTTCCCCTTATGTGTTTCAGTCCTTAACAAATATCTTTATTTTTTAAAACATGTTTTATTCCTTCTCCTGTAAACTGATGCATTTTTTTGCTTTGATAATGCCATTATATCATTGCGCTCCCTTGCCTGAATAATTACCCAAGACAATCATCTGTTATCATTTGGGGTTTGAAGGACACATCAGGGGTCCCTGTTTTGTGGGCTCTGAATCAGCGCTCACCCTTCTCATGCCACGTGGGGCCTCTGTAAGAGCCAAGGCCTCACTAATCACAGCTCATAACCAGGCTGCTAATTGAACAAGCTCTACCCTTTTTTCCCTCTACATACTAAACACAACATGTCTCTCTACTGTTTGAGTCCCTGATTAAAAACGTTAGTGATTTCAAAGCACCATTATCAGCCATTAAAAACTCAACTGTATAACTATTTTTTTATATAAGTGTGTAGTAACACAGGAGGTGTGAATGAAGCATAGTTGGTTTTGTTTACACTGCGTGATATTTTGTAATGGTCGATATGGTCGCTGAAGTGTGTGTGTGTGTGTGTGTGTGTGTGTGTGTGTGTGTGAGAGTGAGTGTATGGGAAAGAGGGAGAGGGAGAAAGAGTGGCGTGTCTTTTCTGCTCTCCTCCATCTTGACACAGCACACTCAGCCTAATCACACATAATTGGATGGGAGGAGTAAAGGGCTGCTGAAGCCTTTGTGTGCAAAGGGCAAGTGGTCAAGTTAATGGGGCCCTCATTCTGAGTAGATGGAGATCTCTCTCTCTCTCTCTCTCTCTCTCTCTCTCTCTCTCTCTCTCTCTCGTGTTTGGATCTATGTTTTCTCTACCCTGGTTAATTTTTGTTGTTTTCTTCTATGCAGTGTTTAAATTGTAAAAGAAGTTTGTATAACTGCTGCCGAGTCCGACGTCTTGCCTGAACTTGCCCCAAAATGTGTAACTGCACAACAAAGTTTTGGGGTATTTCACATGAAATGAGTCCAGATGGTCAAAAAATTAAAAATAGTTAATTCATTCATTTTTCTGAACCACTTAATCCTAATTAGGGTTGCGGGGAGCCTGGTGCCCATCTCAGCCGACTCCGGGCGAGGGCAGAGTACACCCTGGACAGCTCGCCAGGCCATCATAGATGAAAAATAGTTTTTATTGGATATTCTGAATTGACAGCAAATTATCTTTAGAATAAGGGGTCAGTTGTTCAATCTAGCTCAGCCACTTCGGAGAAATTGTAATTATTGCGGGGGGTGGGGGGGTGTAAATAGATATTAATGCATATCACTCATTTATTTGGCTTACAAAGTCATGTTTATAGGCTGTTTAATGTTTCAATTATGAAAACAAAGCATTATAGATTATGAAATGAAATATTATATGTGGATCTCGGAATGATTTTTTTAAAAACTAGTCTCATGTTGTGGTGACACACCTCAAACATAAAACTTTGTTTTTATTTTAGATTATTTTTATTTTAATTACTTGACAGTAATTAATATCAGGATACACATGCAGTACAACATTAATTACTAATAATAACTATTCATTATTTAAATTAATTCAATTAATAATAACAGTATTCAAGCAATATGAAGTAGTAAATGTTGTATTATACACTGCCTGGCCAAAAAAACAAACAAAAAAAAATCTGCACACTCTAATATTTTCATGGAGTGCATTTAGTCTTGATCTCAGCGTGTAATCTCCATGGTCTTGTTGCTCCAGTTAGTCTGTTCGAGGCTCAGCAACATTAATGTGGCAATAAAATGAAGTCAGCTGATGATCTGAATTTACTAAATGAGCAGGATATCACATCAATGGACTTTTTCTTCCCTGATGGAAAGGATATAAAATGGGGACTCAAATAATGAAAGTGTGGTTCAGGGAGCATGAGGAATCATTTTCACATATGTATTGGCACCCCAGAGTCCTGACCTTAACCCTATTGAAAGTTTTCAGGATTTGAAACACACATTTATGGAGTGATTCAGTTTTTCCCTCATCAGTTCAAGGCATCAGTGAGAAATTAACCCAACAGTGGATGGAAATAGATGTTATGTTGCTTAAGTTTGTTGAAACAATGGCATGATGATTTTGTTCTGTAAGCAAGGCTAAAGGCGGAACAACAACATATTTGTGCGTGCTACTTTTTTTTTTTTTTTGTCCGGGCAGTGTATCTTAAAAATAGTAAAATATTTTACTTATTAGTCATCTTTCTCTCTATGATTAGCGTCTTAATTTAATTTGTAATTCCTGAAAGTATTCTTTGATATGGATTACAAGGTCATGATTAAAGCCTAGATTAAACTAGGTGGTATTCTGTGTGTTAAACAAGAATGAATAACTGGATCAATTGATGTTACTGGTTTGGCTGCGCTTATGGAGACCCATCATGAATGTAATTGTGTTAAATTTATCATGGCCAAAAGTAGCGATGCACCTGAGCTCCCAATAATGATTTATTTGTGTGTGTGTGGATTGGGTCGACCTCATCATCTGCAAAGGTGGATTCATTGCAGTTGTTGAAAGGCCTTCACACAAATTTCTTATCATTTTTAACAGTGATCATTTTATTACGAATTGTACCCTTTAAGTTACTTAACTTCCTGACATTACACATGCTGATTTGCTATACTATACACCATCAACTTTCTGTTTATCTAAACTTTTGCCAAGATGGGTCATGTGGACAAACAACCACAAATCGTCTATAGATGTCATCAACTAATTCTAAACAACGTGTCAGCACCCCTCACAATTTCAAATTCAGCTCTCATGGACTTTATTTATTCATTTCATTGCATGCTGTATAGAAACACATTTTGCCATGTTAAGAATCAGTTCATGTGATGTGATGATTTGTACTGTCTACAAATGAAGTTCATTCATACATTCATTTGGCGAAACCATTTGCTCCTAATAGGGTTATGCGAAGGCTGAAACCTATCTCAGTCGACTCTGGACGAAGGCGAGGTACAGCCTAGACAACTCACCAAACCATCACAGAGCCAACACACACACACACACCCCATTCACACTCACACAGAGGGGCAGCCAATTAGCCTAATGTGCATGTCTTTGGATTGTGAGAGGAAACCAGAGTTCATAGTGGAAGCCACACATCTATGATGGGGGTTTACTGTCTAGAACAAACTGTTCAAATGTGCTCCTGCACTGTCAACCATATTGGTACAGTAGGAGTCCAATTCTGTCCCCATGGTACAATTTACACTAATGTACCTCCTAGGAATCATCACTGGACTTCAAGTTAACTCTGTGTAACTTTTTTATAGCCAAAAATGTACATGTACGTTCCCAAGTAGTATATAAAAAGTACAAAGAAGTACCTTCGAGGGTATTACTGCAATGATGAGATATTTCCCCCTAAAGGTGCTGTAATATTCTTTATTTTCTGTGAGTGTAGCACAAATTTTTGAAAGAAGCCTCATACAGTCCTGACTGGAATTTATTTCTGTACCACATTAAAGGGTGCCTGTGGTGAATTAGTGTTACTTGCTATTTAAAATGATCACATATAACATCAGTGGTTCCTTCTGACAACATCAGTCCATGCCTGATTTTAAAGTGCGCGCAAATGTTACGACTCCAGGCATGCTCAAAGACATCTTGCCTTTCTGATTGGCTGTTCCAGCCTGGTAGTGACGTGAACTCTTTGGTTTGGCTGGACTACATCACTGACCCGAACATCATAACACATTATCGGCCAGTGCTGAGCTGCACGAACAACAAGCGCAGAGATCGTGGAAAACATGTCTTTTTTGTTCCTAAACCGACTGACGACAGGAAAGCCTAGTTGGCAAAACATAAGCTGCACAAGCCATTTTGGTTTTACACTTACACACATCTCTGGCATCATTCTCGTCCTCAGAGTCACTAAAATGTAATGTCTTACTGTCTCCACAAGAGACGTCAACCCCGCCCGATGCATTGACGTCACTTCCAGGGAAAAACTACTGCTAAGCTGCTAATGCCTACAGTTCAGCACATGGCTAGTAATTACCAGTAATATTACCAGTAATATTACCAGTTTTGCTCTTTTTATGGTCATTTATGTTAAAATAAGTATCTGTATTGCTTAAACATACACACAAATTATGCTGTAAGGATGACCAATACCGGTACTCCTTAAATACAACTTGTAATAAAATAACATCATGAATAATATATAAATATATAAAAACATGGTTATATAACTTCAAACATTTTTTTTTAATTTTAAAGTGGGATTGTATCTTTCATTCCCTTTCATGCTGTCCCTTTCTTAATAATTATATAAGCATCTTGTCCTTTTTGTTTTTGCTTAAAGTTGTCTCTGCATTGTTAATCTTCTACTATTCCAGAACCCCTGTTCACTCATACTCTTAAAAGTTGCTTCTTAAACCTATATACACTAATCTCCCCTGTTATGTAACCCAAACTTCTTGACTGTACAGACTCCAAATTTCATCCCCAACAGCCTGACGTTCCACTCTTTCTCAGCGGAGGTCATTTTGGCACTGGTATAAGATATATCTAAGTACCGTAGCACTGCTGTGTGTGTTGTAGCTCCTTCCCAGCATGCAGTAACTGGGTGAGGATAAACAGAATGATAATGCTGTCAGACATTGTTATTCTTTCTGGCTAATTTTCCCCCGTCTTGGCTTTAATTCAGATGTCAAAATGGAGCCTGTCACATTGTGTCCTCCCAGTCCTTCGGCTTCCACATTCTCTCGTTACGCTCGCGCTTCCTTTCTTTCATCTTCCCATTCATCGGAGGGAGGAAGGGAAAATGTCACTCTCTTAGTGCTGTCCTCCAGCGCTTGTCATCTTAACAGCATCAGAGTGACATCTGCCCCCGCCGGGAGAGTTCTCTTGGTGACAAGCACCCGTTACGATGCCTCTGTCTGATTGGATAATGAACTGTAAAATTCCCCATCAGTCAATCAGTCCAGCTTTATTATTGTAGCTGTGACACCCAACACAATCGAATTGTCACTGATTGTGTTATGATTTACACAAAGGCACTTGCTTTTAAATTCCTTAAACAGACACTAGGAATACAAGACTTAAGGTCTGGTCATGAGCCATGGATTTATGAGAGGTTTCTACTAAAAGAGCTCCTTAATTTGCAACCCCTCAGATCATGTACTGGACTCGGGACTCTGACCCATGCTGGCTCCAACAATCAGTAGCATCTTAAAGGAGATCATGTTGTACAATGTCCTGCTCTCCCCGGCTTCCCTCTACAACAATACCCTGACTGAGCCTTTCACTGTGGACATGCTTGGCACAAAAGCACAACGGAAATTGGGGTAACTTTGGGGAGGGCTTAGTGGGCCACTCTATAGAGACAGGGGCCTCTTGGGTCACGATGGTGGTTAATTTAAAAGCAGGAAGTCATTGTCCTAAGAGGCAAAACAGTTGGGTAGGACATTTCTTCATTTCTGAATGGGATGGCTCCTTTGTGACGTTGTTTGTATTCTGCTTGTATCAGACCTCTGTCTTTTTAGTTGAAGATGTGAGGTATGTTGAACCTCCCTGATTAGATACTTCCTCTGACCACACATGGATGAAACTTTGCCATTTTTGCATCAACCACCCTATTACTCTGTAGGAGTCAAAAACGGTTTATTTCAACAAGGTTGCCATGTCACACATTTATTCTGAGGTTCGTTTAATTGTTATTTTTGTTATAATAAAAATAATATTGTTATTGTATTTTGTTTACCAAACAATATTTTTTAATAGAGTTTTGGCTGTTTTGGTTGTTACATAAGCGGAATCCATGCTAATCTTTTTTTTTTTTTTTTTTCGTTTACTCAGCCTTCCACTTCTTTGCGCATTCTGTTTTTGATTGTTCTCTTGGTACTCTCACCTTTTGTCTGACTGGGGCAAATATTTAGCAGCACCTCAGTATGGCTGAATAGAGACTCAACTGAGGCTAAATTAGAGCAGATGGGTGCAGAACGCCACTGATGGTAAACAGTAACTGTTTTGGGGGCCGCCATGTTTGCCTGGCAGGTGAGAGAGGTGCTCTTGTGTTAAGTGGGCCATTGCAGTGAGGGGCCGCACGCTGCTGAAGAATGCCTAAATTCTGCTCTCCACCATAAGGCTTTGTCAGACCTGCCTTTCTCAGGGCCCCAGAAGCCCCCCTTCCCCATTACAACTACCACATATGCGCTTCACATCCTCTCCCTGTCCTGCTTGTAAGCTCAAATGTGAAGTGGTTCATTACTGACAGCCTCCTCTCTCCAGGTTCTGGCCCCACTGGATTCCCAGCACTCCAGATCTGTAACAGGAGGTCTGGTTCAGAAAGAATGACAGGGAGCTGTGAATGGAAAACATGGCTCAGAAAGGTCTTGTCGGCACGTCCTCCAACAAATTAGCAGCTCTCTGAGGGTACAAGTACAGCTTCATTGACCTGGCCAATTCTGGAAAATGTCCCACGCTGTCCTCGCCCATGGAAGCCCATCAGTGTTCTTCTGATTACATACCTCACTTACTTCAACAATTCAGCAGAGAAACATAACAGCCATGAAATCCTGGTGCTGTGTGGTTATGCACGGCCCGAACAGGGGAATATCTTCATGCAGGTTATTCTGCTTTGGCACAAGTTTTCTTTCTCTCTCAAGCAAGTTATTCTTTGTTTATTCATGATTTTGTATTTTGAGGGTCCTGTGTGTGTTTTGGTAGCCTCGCCTTTTTGTCAGCACCCTCATTCACCTTTTCAAATGATCATTTGGATGCACATGAATCAAAGCCATGTATCCCTGTTGATTTAGTCAAGGGCATCCTGTGAAAGCCTTCCTCACTGCTATCTTTTGCTCTGATTATTCAATCAGATGCAGATAAAGTAATTTAACCTTTGACCAAAACACCACTGGCATTTTTGCATTTAGAAATCTAATGTGCCATAACTACTATAGTCAAAGTAAATTCTGTATATTGTAATTTAGCTTTCATTATGCCAAGGAAGTCTGTCTGAAATTAAAGCCCTTTCAGGTGTCTGTCTGACCTTCTCAAAATTGCTTTGCTCTGAGAAATGTCTTTATTTCAAAAAGAAAAGAACCCTTGCATATGCTAGGAATTCAGCATTTTCGTGTTCAATTTAAAGTAGCGCTCTCTATTATGTCTTTTATTTCGTTGAAATCTGTTCTCAGGATAAACCTTTCGCTTGGAGATGAGGACGGCTGCATTCACTTCAGAAGTGTGAAATTTGTGCTTGATGTAAAGTCTCTACATATGGGGGGGGTTGGGAATATCTATGTACCAGAAAATTGGATTTTACACCACATCAAGATACAATGGCTGATGAGCTTCCAATAGAAAGAGAGAGAGAGAGGGGGAGAGGTTTATACCTACACACAGTCGATTTGCTTACATGGTAATCCTTATGTCCATGCCAATGTCAACTAAACAGACAGCATTATTGTGGTGGTAATTTGTCTGGCTGCATTTCTGTTCTCTGTAAATGTGGGATTCAAGGCCAGCTAGTTTCCCATTGCTGCAGTGATCTGGGAAGCTTCTAGAGTATGTTATCTTTTAATGCCTTAAAGTGATCATCCAATTAGCCATGCCATCTAATATAGCCTGGTTTTGGGAGGTGTGTTTATGGTGGTGTTGGAGAATCTGGGAGGGAGGAATGGAATAAGGGGTACACAGACTGATGAGGCCAGGGTTTAAGGTTCATGCTTTAAGTGATAGTTCTGCTTGAGAGGATAGCTAAGGGTTTACTGTGTAAAAGGGCATGGGCTGTTTTCAGGTTGTCTTGTCTCAGGGCTGGCTGATAACACCACCTTAGCCCTTGAGCCTCCATTCTGCTATGTATATTAACACTGCTTATCTGCACTCAGATAGAGCCATGTGCCGTTTGCCTTTTGGAGGAATTAACTCCTCATCCCAGGCTAACCATTGGTGATTAACCTTTCCACTGGCCAGTATCCTTTCCGCTGCCTCTCAGCTCAGATTAGACTAGGCATCATTATTAGAACTAAGACTGCAAAAATGAGCTGCTCTGCCTTTCTCTGACACCCCACAGGAGATCTACTGCATGTGCATTAGAACAACCGTATGGATATCTGACAATACAGTGTATTCCTGCCTCCAGTGAAACTTTATTCCAAATCAGCCGAATAAGCAGATAGACATATGCAATTTGTGACCTGTCAATCACTGGCAGTTTATTTGTGTTGAGACTTCTCTTTCCAATAGCCATTTAATCCATTAACCAGCCTCCCCCACCACCACCACCAACCACTACCCATTATTCCACAAATATCATAATACGTTTTTCCACACACCCAAGACACATACACAAATCAATTATTTCCTCACAAAGACTTGAAAGTACTTAGCAAGATGCCTGAAGGAAAAGCTGTGGGTTATATCAAATTGAACCTCTCATTTTTTTTTGGCACGCGCACAGTCTCTGAGCACAATTAGCCAGAGCTAAGCACGTTTGTTTGGCCTGCTTTAATCCAGCCGGGCATATCTGTATTATTACAGAATAAACCATCATGCAAATACTATTGTTGGAGGTTTTAGTGGCGTCAATAGGACGGAGGCAGTGAGTAGGCTGGGTGGGCTGACTCAATCTGCTGTGGGCAGGAGATAAAGACCTGTGTTCAGGCGCACTTTCCCATCATTAGCAAGACGCAAATAAAGAAAAGAAACACAGAACTGACATGTGTAGCTAATTGTTAACGTTATTATTGTCGTATTGTTCTGTGGCTCTCACTGGACTGCGCATCTGTGGGTAGATGTACAATCTGGCTCATCCTGGTAAATGCAGAAATATTTAAGTATATTCCAGCAAGGCAGGAAAAAAAAAATCTATTTTCACTGTCTCTACTTGGCTGTCCTTTCAGTGTCTATTGTCTCTAATTTTGCATCCTTCTGTGCTGTAACTGACATGGTATTCTGGTGTGTTCAGCACTGTTTAACTTGGATACTTCACCTAGAGTTTTCTGAGTAAATTAATATCATGCATGCCAGAAACTCTTTCTGTAGTTCAAGATGGCATGCTTAACAATTATTTGCTGATGGCGAGATGTGTATCCCTGAATAGTTCCTGAGACAAAACCTCAAGAGGTCCCATTCAATTCAGCGATAGCCACTAAACCTGTGGCGAATAATTGTTTTAGTATATACTACAAAGGAACATAAAAAGCAATAAAAAACATCATTTATTTTTACACATTTTAACCATTACAGAGCCCGGTGAGCTCTATGCACTCCACCAGCAGAACATAAGCGCAGTGTAATTGCATGTTTTTAACTCATTAGAAGCTTTTGTACATACTATATGAGAACACCGTAAACCTTGCTCCAAATCACCGTGACAAGCCATGAATGTCAATCTTTTTTATTTAACCATTATCCACTCGACTCATAGCAAGAAGGGCCTGGGTTCTTGGAGACCCATGCTCAGCGGGGGTGTTTCTATGTGGAGTTTGCATGTTCTCCCTTCCACCATCCACAGACATGTTCATTAGGTTGTTTTTTATTTAGTTTTTTTTTCCTATTGCCCCTAGGTGTAAGTGTGAATGCCTGTGTGTGTGTGTGTGTGTGTGTGTGTGTGTGTGTGTGTGTGTGTGTGTGTGTTTGCTCTGTGATGTATTGGCAAGTTGTTCAGGGTGTACCCCACCTTTGCCCAGAGTCGGCCGAGATAGGCTCCCACCTCCCACGACCCTAGTAGAAGGAAACAGTTCTGTGCTGTGAGGTGGCTGTGCTAACCACTACCACCGTGCTCTTCCTACCATGCATTATCTAACACAGTGGGCTCCAACCCTGTTCCTGGAGATCTACCTTCCTGCAGGTTTTATCTCACACCAAAATCTAACACACCTCTTTGACCTGTTCAAGAACTTCTCTAAGGCAATAATCAGGTAGTCATTGTGCATGATTAAGATTGGAGATAAAACTTGCAGGAAGGTAGATCGCCAGGTACAGGGTTGTGACCATTGATCTAACACAAAGTAGATAATAGTGCAGAAGGTACCAGATATTCAAGCCTTTTTTGGACACTTTCTTAATCCTAGTTGGCTTTGGCAGGTATTTGCTGTTTTTCTTGGTTTATCAATGGAACTTCTTGAAGCCTTAACAGAAGGGCTTACAAAATGGTTCTAATAATCAGTTTGTCATTTCCTTCCACAACACCTGAAGATCATCTACTCCCTGGTGTGCACAATGTCAGACACTGTTAATGTTCTACTTTGCCTCTCTGTTTGCAGTGAAATGCTATATGAGTGGTGTCAGTCCCCTATGACACAGAACCTTATATCGTTTCTGACAAATATATAAACTCATTTGTTCCCCTTTATGCAGGAACAAATATGCCTCCTGCCTGGTATGTGTGTAATGCAAAGACGTGCCCTTGGGATGTATTGTATAATAAAAATAAGTCAACATAAGCCATGCATATTTTACTTAAATGTTAAGGATAATAAGACAGTAATGCAGGGTCATTGGGGTGGGATGGACAGCTGGGCATACGTGCGCTAAAGCCTTGGTGTACAGAAATGACCAGTGAGTGACTTTAGCGTTTACATGATTAATAACTTTTCACTTTTCATTGTGTGAGAGCGGTCAAGAAACAAAGCGATGTGGATTTGTTTCCTAGCCAGATGAACACTAAGAGATTTTTGTCGTGCACAAGAATACACAACATGACTGATTATTCAGGTATATGATGGGACAATGTCTGGAATTTCACTCACTTCACATTTTAAGATCACTCTGAGACCTCAGCCAAGACAAGAAGGCAAACAAACATGCACAAATACGTCAAACACTGGCCTGCTTCCTATCCGTTCCCTCTCAGCTGCTGAGGAATCAGACAGTAGCCTTAGGTTTTTGACTCAGCTAAACTTGTAATAACATCCCATTTGTCTCGTTTGGATAATCAGCGTGTGTGTGTGTTCTCTTACCACCACCAGCCCTTGGGCACCTGCTGGCTGTAGCTTCTGCTTACTCTTCCAGCAGCATAGATAACACAGTGGTCAGTGAGCACACCATTAGCATTACTAAAGAAGCCTCATTCAGGGGCTAATTGATTCAGGGGCTTATTTGCTTCAGCTGTGAGGCATTAAGTGCTGATATGTTTACACTTGCTGGATAAGAGCAGGCTTTACGCAGCCGTAAGTTGCTGCTCAGTCCTGTAGAAAGGAGTGGGCCTGAATATTTACTGTATATATAGGTTTTTATGTTCTGCATTGTTTAAAGAGGTATTGCTATAGACTGGGATATCTGCCAGGTTTTATTTCTCACCCACCTCACATATCCGTCATGTACAGTATGCATGGGATTGATGGGGTTTCTGTATTAGCACTGGTGTGTGACACTAATTCACTTCACCTTAATAATCTTCCAGATTAATATGAGGCAGCTATCACCTGATCCATTATTCTAGGGAGCTGTATGCTAGCTATACCTTGGGTGAATTTACCTAAAGTGAACCAGGTAACAGATTATATGTCTTCTTTCATAACCCTGCTGAAAAATCCAGTTTGGTCTTACCAGCTACCAAAACATGGATGTATAATGCAGCACTGTGGAAAAATAATTTTACACAACCCTAAGGTAATTATTCATTCGTTTACCGACCCACTTAATCATACTTGGATCACAGGGAGGCTGGAGCGTACGCAGCCAACTCTGGGCAAGGGAGAGGTACACCCTGAACAGCTCGACAGTCTATTGCAGGGCCAACACACACACAACTATTCATACTCATACTTGGGGGCCATTTGGATCAGCCTGTGGGAGGAAAATGGATTACCCAGAGGAAACCTATTCAAAATACGGGGAGAACATAGCATACAGGGGAGAACATATCATGGCAAACTCCACACAGAAATACCCTCACCAAGCCCAGGACTCGGACCCAGAACCTTCTTGCTGTCAAGCAGATGTGCTAACCACTAAGCCGCGCAATAAGGAAAAAATGCAATAGCTAAAAAATTTTTCAAAGATACCCTTCAAACCAATCATCTTTCAGCTTCCAAAACTCTCCCTGAGCTAATCAATCAAGTTATTTCCTGCTTCCAGATTACTTATAACTAAACAGGTCAACAAATATTTATCTACAGTATTGCAAGTAGCAGTAATGTAGATACTGTTTCAATTGTCAAGCATGTAGCTGTGTTTTGGCAGCTGGCAGTTGGTCAGGTCAAACTTGATTACACCTGTACATTCACCTAGTCTCCATATGAACTCATCTTGGACAGATTTTTCCCCATAACCACTTTGTGATCCCTCCTGTGATTCAGTGATTCTCGTTTTCTCTCCCTTTCTGACCAGCTCTGGAGTACTGAGGGTGCAGTGGACTGTGACTAGCAAGACAAGACAGCTCCCCAGTGAGTCGCCTGTTATCGTCTCTTTGTCCAGGAATAGTCAGACATGATGAGTCAATCTCTGACACCACACACCCCTAACTCTGTCCAGTGGCTAACATTTCTCACTGAGCCTGTGGACTTTACAAGTTTAATGAGCCTCTATGGGGATGGCAAAGAAAATTGACAGATAGAAGTAAAGAAAAAGTCTTATTTAAAAAAAATGAAATAAAAGTATATATATATATATATATATATATATATATATATATATATATATATATATATATATATAAAT
>JAOUQZ010000051.1:8565848-8587627 GCA_028564935.1 Neosilurus hyrtlii | reverse complement strand
GTGTGTGTGTGTGTGTGTGTGTGTGTGTGTGTGTGTGTGTGTGTGTGTGTGTGTGTGTGTGTGTGTGTGTGCTGGAGCAGTGTATTCTCTTTGATTTGTATTGTATAAATGTGCATACTACCATATGTATTATGTATGTAAGCATATGAAATGTAACAGAGATGGGAGGAGAGCACAAGATGAGCGATTTGCGTATTTCTCAGAACTAGAACAAGCGAGAGAGTGCAGAATGTACAGATGGGCAAACAGCAGTGGCAGCAGTTCCTCCCTGTTTATGCTCTGTGGCTAATCCACATAAACACACACACACACACACACACACACACACACACACACTCTCAGGATTATACAGATGGACTGTAAATTAAAGGTGAAATCCACCTAAATGGCAGTAAGTTCTTGAGCTACCCTGAGCCACTGAAGCATAATGTTACATTTACATTTATGAAATTTTGCAGACGCTCTTTTCCAGAGTGACGTACAGACGTCAAAACCAACAGCTTAAAAACTCTAAAACCGAAAAAGAAATCATGAAGAAAGTAAGAATGAATGCTGAAACTACTAATCCAGTCACTTCAAGACACCCAGTGACTCAGCCGTTCAGACATCTAGGGAAATTCATTCCACCACCTCGGTGCCAAGACAGAGACGAGTCTGGAAGCATGTCTTCCTGATCTCCAGTTCATCTTAGCATCAGTTGTACACATGTCTGGAGCTGTGCTGAACGGATGAACAGCATACCTCTTAAAGATTTTTCCTCAGTGGGTATGTTGATTATAGTGGGGGGGGGGGTAGTGCTGTCTAATGCATGAGATTAAAATCACCCGGTGTTTTGTTTTGGGGGGTGAGATTTCACAGATGAAGTTGAATGCTTAGCTAGGAATATGGTGTAGATAGATGTGTGTGTGTGTGTGTGTGTGTTAAAAAAGAGCACAGCATGTTGCATAAGAGGATCTGCTGTTCCCAACTTATCCTTTGCTTTATCCCTGCACCATATCTTTATTGCTTTTGCACAGACACACACACACAAACACACACACACATACACACACACACACACACACAGAGTCCTTGCCTCCTTTCTCTTCATCTTACGCTCACTGTGCCTTAAATGCTTTCTATAAACACGTGCACACTCTGTTTTCTTGCATCTCTACCCTGTGTATGTGTGTGTTTGTGTGTATGCCTGTGTGTGTAACGTGAGCCGACACTAAGCTACGCTGCTCTGCATTATTTAACTGACACAAATCAGCTGATTGACAGGTCTGTCACTGTGCTGCTTGCTCAGTGTTGATGGTTTGCCTCTTGAACCCTGGTTTGTTAAGGGATTATTTTTGGTAAAGGATTTTCAGCACGTTGTGGTTACTGTCTGTATTTTCAGAAACACTGACGGACTGAGTGTTTTATCTTAAAAGTGATACATAATGTTCAATAGGATAAGTTATAAACATTGGCGTCACTTATGGCACATTCCACGCTAACTGATGGGACATTTAGACACTACTTCATAAAAAAAAAAAAGACACAAATTCATGGGATATACATTTTTTCACACTTTAATAACATAACATGAACAGTCATCATAAATGAATCGTGAACAACCACTTTAACAACAACAACAAAAAAATGTGCCTAGATAATGGTCATAAGTGGAGAACTAAAATGGTAACTGATGGGACAGAAAACTTCCCTAGGTTTTCACCTATGATTAGAAATAATGTGATTTCTCTGAAGTAAGAAATTAATTTAACTAAACAAGGCCACATAACATTGCAAAACTAGATTCTAATAGTAAAATCATAAGTATCATTACACTGCATCAACTAGAGTTTATTTAAAACCTATCTTTGTGGGTAACTGATGGGGCACAATGGGAACAGGAAAATGTGAAAGAACTGGAGATGAGTCCAACTTTAATCAATAAGAACTTCAAAACAAATGTTTTTCTAACCAAATTGTTCCTTATCTGTACATTTATCTTGGGGTAATGTAAATCGCTGATTCTGCAAAATATTAACAATGGAAGAAACTAATATGTGTATAGAGTGAGTAAATAATTTAAATAATCATTTGGAATGGCTTTTCGGGTTGTGGGAAAGTTTTACCTACCTGCAGTGTTCAGAATCAGAAATCACGAACCTTCAAATACAGGCTATCAACAACACAGACTTCTAGACTGTCAACATGTGGTGATGGCTGCCAAGTCACATGATCATCAGAGGGCAATAACTCTATATTTTCAAGTTAATTCAACCATCCCCCAAAGTAGTGAAGTAGATAATTTCATTTTAAAACCAATTTTAAAAATTGGCTTTGAGGGTACATTTCACATGGAATTATAAACAGGCAGAAATGAGACGGAGCTGTTACAGGGACTGGAGAGGGTCATTTTGAGGTTTGTTCACTGGTGCATTGTCAAATGGCATTGTTTTTGTCAGTACACGAGACTTACTTTGTCATGGTATAGCCTAGTTTTAAGCAGAGATCCTGACCCACATGCTGTGTGACCGACTACGCTGGAAACCCTGAAATAATACAGCACAAACTGGTAAATGTCACCACCTTCTTTTCAATTCATTTTTATTTGGATAGCCCTTTAAACAATACACATTTATAGAGAATAGTTTACATAAACCCAGATGTATCTTGAGATCTTTGGTAAGCAAGTGAGTGGCAAAAGTGGGCAGAAAAAAAAAATCCTCTGAGACAACCTGAAGAAAAAACGCCTGATCGGAACCAGACTGAAAAGTTAATGCATCATTTTATGGGTGACGTTAGACAGTGACATTATAAATCGTTACCATATACAGTCGAATGTGCTGTTGCATAAATGACCTATGGTATATAATTAATCATTGATACAGAATTCATTCCAAAATTTCACACATAAATAATTAAATAATGTGTTTAATTTAAGTTTAGGGCTCCCGAGTGGTGCATTGACAAGGTGTGTGACTGTCAGCCTGGAGATCGCTAGTTTGGATCTAGGTTGATGCTGCAGCCATTCTCGACCGGGAGTCCATGGGAGCTAATTGGCCGGGCTCTCAAGCTCGGCTCCTATGTTACTCACAGCGATCGCCAGCCAATCCATGGGCATCTGTGAACTCATTCGTACAAAAGGGACGGATAGCGCATTCCCTCTGAGTGTGTCAGGCCACCTCCATGAAAGAAAAATTAATTTAGGTGGCACGGTGGTGTAGTGGTTAGCATGTCTGCCTCACAGCAAGAAGGTCCTTGGTTTAAGTCCCGGGCTCAGGTGTTTCTGTGTGAAATTTCCCCGGTTTCCTCCAGGTACTCTGGTTTAGTCCCGCAGTCCAAAGACATGCACAGGGTAACTGGCAGTTCCAAAAGACATGACAGGCTAATTGGCGGTTCCAAATTGCCCCTAGGTGTGAGCGTGAATGGCTGTGCATGTGTTGGCTGGGATAAGCTCCAGGCTCCCTGTGACCCCAGAAGGATTACGAGGTTCAGCAAATTAGCAAGTGATTGAGTGAGTAAATGAATTTGTTTCAGTCAAAATGCAGGAAATAATGCATCACAGGAGAATGGAACGCTGTATTTAGCAGAAGTGACAGTACTTAGAGGTTTGTTATTCCTGTGACAGACAGACAGAACTCTTAAGAACTCAGGAACTTCTTTTCATCACAACCATTCAATATTTTTTCCTTGTATTATGTGAATGAAAGTGTGTTTATGCAACTGCAAAGCACCATTTGTATTTTCATTTGTTTTTAAGCCATGTATTATATAATTTCTTGATGTTTTGCTCTCTGTTCCTTTACAAATACACTTATCAGGGCATGTTAAAGGCATGGATTCATCAGAGAGATACAGTAAGATGTACCCAGGCAATGAATGCCCATTTCAAAGAACTGACCTGTCTGTGTTGTTGGGAATACAGCTACAATAGGTAGAGAAAAGTAGGACAACCAGTACTGTAGGAGTGTGGTGAAAGGATTCAGGTTTGGGATATACACAGGACAGTCTTTATGATTACAGAATTTCTCAGGTATGTTCTCTGCTTCTTTATATATGGAAACAAAATATTACTCAAACAACACATAGAGACTGAAATGTCATACTATAGTCATACCACACATACCTATAGTCATACCTATATATTATATACACACACACACACACACACACACACACACACACACATATATATATATATATATATATATATATATATATATATATATATTCCCACCCATCAAATGTTACCTCCACCAACCAGGGAGTCCCTCTGTGACATGGAATGCTGCCACCCGCCTCTTTGGAGGCGGCCTAGGGAAAGCAAATGAGTTCACAAGTACGAATGAGTTCACAGGCACCAGATAGATTGGCTGGTGATTGCTGTGAGTGACGGGGGAGCATCTACCATCCCTTTCTCCTATGAGAGCTCGGCCAATTAGCTCCCATGGACTCCCGGTCACGGATGGCTGCAGCATCAACCTGGATTCGAACTTGCAGTCTCCAGGTTAATAGTCACGCCCCTTGTCGATGTGCCACTCGGGAGACTGGTTATACACTATTTCACCAACACCTGAGCATTATACATATGTTTGTGTGTGAGCCCAAATTTATTCCTCTTTAGCTGTTATAATCACTGCATGACTTCTGGGAAGGCTTACTTGGAATATGTCTGTAAAGATATGCCATTCAGCCCCTAGAATTATTGTGGGAAGGCACTGAAAGGTCAGGGTTCTGTGCAGACCACTTGATTTCGTCCACTCTAAACTTTCCACTCTATGTCTTTATAAACCTCACTATGTGCATATGTGTTATAAAGGAGCAGGTTTGTGCCTTGTAGTTCCTGTCATCACTCACTCATCTGCCGAACTGCTTAATCCCATAAGGGTAGCGGTTAGGCTGGTGCCTATCTCAGTTGACACTGGGCGAAGGCGAGAATCACAGGGCAACACATACCCATTTACACTTAGAGTCATACCTAGGGTCAATTTGGAAATCCGATTAGCCTAATGTGCATATCGTTAGACTGTGGGAGGAAACCAGAGTACCCAAATGAAACCTACACAAGCTGAACAGAAAACATGCAAACTCCACACAGAAACGCCTGAGCCCAGGTCTCGAACCCAGGACCTTCTTGCTGTGAGGCGGACGCGCTAACCACTATGTCACCATGCTGACTAGGGCTATACAGAGTGACAGAATTATCATTGGATTTCCTCTAGAAAGATATGAGCGGCATGGTGGTGTAGTGGTTAGCACGTTCACCTCACAGCAAGAAGGTCCTGGGCTTGAGTCCTGGGCTTGGCGAGGGTGTTTCTGTGTGGAGTTTGCAAGTTCTCCTTGTGCTTGCGCTTGTTTCCTCCAGGGACTTCCACAGGTTCCTTCACAAGGTCCAAAGGCATGGGGCTCCAAGGGCTAATTGGCTGTTTTACATTGCCGCTAGGTGTGAGTGTGAGTTGGCTATGCGATGGTCTGACGAGCTGTTCAGGGGGCACTCCACCTTTGCCCTGAGATGGCTGAGATAGCCTCCAGCCTCCTCATGACCCTAATCAAATTAACCTGTTGGTAAATGGATGGATTGATTAGATAATTCATAAAAATCAATTAATTAATCAATGAATGAAAAAAGTAGCTCAATTAAAATATTTATTCGTAATGCAGTTGTTATGTATAATCTGTTTTGTATCTGGTAAGCCAATACAAGTATATTTTCTTTTTTCAATCTGATGAAATGAATAAAATGATCACATTGTGTTTAATTCATAAAGATAACTGTAATAGAAACAGGTATATGGGTCATATGCTACATTCTTTTAGATGGGGATTAGTACGGATAGCATGTACGCTATAATATAACATTTTTTTAAACAATCAGAGATTAATTATCAGTGTAGCTGCAGTGACACCATCTAATGTCAGCAACATTTAAAAGAAATATTTTGTTGTCTCACTGTTTTGTCATGTTGGAAACTTGGCTACAGTGGGAGTGTATTTCTTTCACCAACGTACAATCAACACTAATGTACCCCCCTAGGGCTAATTATTAAACCTCATTATAATTTTATATGTATTATTCTGACGGCCCAGAATGTACTTATAAAAGATACATATAAATACCTTAAAGGTACTTCTCCAGTGACAAGCCATTATATCCTTACAATACAATAAAGAACTTTATTTTCTGAGAGTGAAGTTACCAGACATGTTAAAGAGTCTGGGTCTCTGCCACAGGCGTTGTTACTTTCAGTAATGGAAGACAGAGTTCTGGTGACACTAGACTTTTGTGTGTGTGTGTGTGTGTGTGTGTGTGTGTGTGTGTGTGTGTGTGTGTGTGTGGGTGTGTGTGTGTGTGCGTGTGTGTGCGTGTGTGTGTGTGTTTTGTTCACGGTGAATAGTTGAAGCAGTGTTTGGCCTAGCTCTGAGCACTTTCTAGGTGTGTGAAGTGAAGCGAGGCCATCGCTGGGGCATCGCACTGCTGCCTGCATTCTGTGTGTGTGTACTACAGTCTGCAGTCCCCAGCACCTTCTGATCAGAGTGACTTTGGGATATAGGACACAGTATGCACTTAGTCACATGCACACACACAGAGCCAGAGAATCTTGACAGTGTCTTGCCAACATTGTTTAGCTGCAAAGCGTTTACCCCCTTTTATACAGACAGTATCATCAGAGAAAATTGCACACGTGGGACGATTAAGCACGTACGCACATACACACACACACACACACCTACACACACACACGTGCAAGCACACACAGAAGCTTTTCCTTCCTTTGCTATATTTAGTGACCATCAAACCTTAGAGACAGCCTCGCTCAAAGAGGCAACTTGAAGAGGCAGGAGTTGAATGGAATCTGATGACATCACAGGAAGGGGGAGGGGCTTGTATGGCAGGATTACAGACATGTCATCACCTCGTTTGTGCTCTGGATGACATCATCAGCTATTCACAGGGAATCTGTTTTGCAGCTTATTCCACTGTGACCTTTCCAGCAAGACATTTTTTTCTCTCTCTGAGAAGCAGGTAGACTGCTTACAGACACTCATGGAGATCATGGATACTTATAGTGGTATTATGAATAAGTGTTCTATTTTTTTTGGTAAATTAGGAAATAATCTGTGGGAAGCATCTTACAAACATGCTGTTTATACATAGAAAATATTTACTGTGATTGATGCTGACACATTAGAGGATCTGACTCTTCCTTCCCAGAATCCAGTTTGTTGTTTTTGGTCTGAAAGCATGTGATTGCTACAGTGGGTATGGAATAGAACCACCCCTTTGAAATATTCACATATTTGTTGCTTTGTAGTATGAAATGAACACACATACACACACACATGCACAGATATTTTGTCCAGCTTTATTTAGGTAATGGAACCTATAACAGCCAATTGAAAGAAATATCGATGGTTGAAAAATAATAAATAAATAGCCAGAATAACTGAGACTATTAAAGGATCACCCCCTGTCCCGCTGTTGGTGGACTGCAAGCTTCAAATAATTTCATGGCTATTTAATAGGGTTGAAGTCTGGGCTGTGACCAGGCCATGCAACCTTTTCCTCCTTCAGCCACTGTGTGGTCATTTTCAGGTCACTGAGATTTGAATTGGAAGGTGAGCCTTTGACAACTTTCTGGTAGAGGGCAGCAGGACTTCCTCAAGAATTTGACGGTATTTCACCCCGTCCATCTTCCTTCTATCTTCACAGGTCCCCCAGTTCCTGCTGCAGAGCAGCTCCCCCCGCAACAGGATGCTACCACCTCATTGCTTTGCTGTATATGTGGTGTTTTTGGATGATAAACTCTATATACTTTTTGCATTTAGCACTGAGGCCAAATAGTTAAATTTTGGGCTAATCTATCCAGAGCACCTTTTTCCATTTGGCCTCAGAATCTTTAACGTGCATTTCGGATAAATTTCAATAAAAGCTTTTCCAACACTTTTACAACACTTGCACCAACATCGCGGGTGTTTATAGCCAACAGATTTGTCAATGTGGCAGTGACTTCAGCAACGTTCTTGCAAAACTTCTGTAGAAATGTTCTACAATTTTGTGGACCTTTGTTATAGTGGGTACCTCTTGCTCATGGGCCACAATGTAGCCTAGATAGGCCACACTGGCCTGACCTAACAACTTGAAGAAATTGATCAGAGCTTTCATGATTTTGGTGGATTCACTACCTCCAAAGGGTACTTTTTGTTCCAATTTAAAAACTTCAGGGCGATATACCCTCTGATTCACACTTTGGTGCATGGTCGCTCCAAGATCCAAGATCTTCAATCTTCACTTTTCATCTCCTACTGTCTGAGACGACGGGCTTACAACCCTCTTCACATTAATTCATTTCTTTATGTTACACTTAATGGCTCCTAATATTTCGGACCACAGGACCTGAACCGGGAAAGGTCCTAGGAGTACCAAACCCTTTTTTTTTCTTGATTATGGACTTTACTTTTCTTACCCTGGGTTTACACTCCGATACGATGTCCCCAATCTCTATGATTTGAGAAATTTTTTTGAGAATTTTGTGGAACCGTGATGATCTTGGGGGAACTTGCTGGATTTGTGATAATCTCAAGGAAACTTGGTGGATTCGTGATCTCAAGGGAACTTGGTGGGATCGTGACAATCTCAAGGAAATTTGGTGGATTTGTGATGATCTCGAAGAAACTAGGTGGGATCATGATGATCTCAAGGAAACTTGGTGGATTTGTGATGATCTCGAGGAAAGTTGGTGGAATCGTGATAATCTCGAGGAAACTTGGTGGATTCGTGATGATCTTGAGGAAACTTGGAGGATTTGTGATGATCTCGAGGAAACTTGGTGGATTTGTGATGATCTCGAGGAAAGTTGGTGGAATCGTGATGATCTCGAGGAAACTTGGTGGATTCGCGATAATCTTGAGGAAACTTGGTGGATTCGTGATAATCTCGAGGAAACTTGGTGGAATCGTGATGATCTCAAGGAAACTTGGTGGATTCGTGATAATCTTGAGGAAACTTGGTGGATTCGTGATAATCTTGAGGAAACTTGGTGGAATCGTGATGATCTCAAGGAAACTTGGTGGATGCGCAATAATCTTGAGGAAACTTGGTGGATTTGTGATAATCTCGTGGGAACCTGGTGGATTTGTGATGATCGTGGCAAAATTTTTACGATGAATTATGATTTGACACCAAGTGTGATAGAGTGTGGAAATCACAGTAGAGCGCACTAGAGCTTAACAGACCTTAACAGAACACAGTGTACCAGACCATGATGCCCCAAACTCTGAACAAAATATGCCTTATCAGTTATTTGCAGCCACATGCAAGATGGCAAAGGCTGCCACCATTAAAATAGAATAACCATATGAGAAAGGGAAGTCATTGGGGTCAGAGGGAAGTAGAACAGGGTGATTTTACAAGTCGTCTACATGATTTTGTAAACTGTATGTTGCACGGTCATTTGTATACACCAGAGAGATTGTATCATATCTGCTGCACATGATATACTAGGTTTGTTATAAGCAAATGGAATAAAGCTTATCATGCAAATACTTGAACCTTTTGCTGAGTTAAAGGAATTAAATGTGCCGTATAGGGAGCAATATTTAGATCCTTTGATTAAATTGGCTTATTAGGTCATTAAATTCCAGCAGAGAAAAAAATGCCATAAAGAATTGTAACTTTTCCATCCATCTAATATTTGTAACAGTGGGCAGCATGGTGGTGTACTGTTTAGAAAATCTGCCTCACAGCAAGACGGTCCTTAGTCTGAGTCTCGGGCTCAGTTGCTTGCATGGGTTTCTTCTGGGTACTCTGGTTTTCTTCCACAGTCCAAAGACATGCACATTAGGCTAATTGGCAGTTCCAGATTCACCCTAGGTGTGAGTGTAAGTGTGAATGAGTGTCTGTGTTGTCCCCACCTTCGGCCAGTGTCGTTTAAGATAGGCTCTAGCCTCCCTGAAACCCTAGTAGTATGATTAAATGGTTCAGCACATGAGTGAGTGAGTAATATTTGGGACAGCGCTGTTCTAATTGCGTTTGTATTATTTCAAGCTCCACCCATATTTTCTTTGTTTTGTGTGTGTGTGTGTGTGTGTGTTGTCTCTCTCTCAGTGTGTGAGGACGAATAGGATTTCTTTTTCGCTTTAAAAAATTTGTTGAATTTAGAAATAATCCTGTTTTCTATTTGAACCTTCCAAGTACCCTGATTCAGCCATCTTCCTGACAACCCCGTCCTCCTCCAGCTATTGGACGCACCACAGCCTTCACTTTTTCCATCCCCCTCATCTCGCACTCTCGTTCTCTGACTGCCTCTCGCTAGATAATGAGATTAAGCAGCGGTTTCCTGTCAGTGTGAAGCTTCTCCCTCTCATGGCTCAGCTGCCCCATGCTGTGCCGATGGCAGGGTGGGCGTCGAGCTAGTGCAAATGATCTGAAGTGGATTTATAAAACATCAGCATTCTCCAAGCTAAGTGTCTGTAGCACAGCATGTCCGTAATGGAGAGAAACAGCTATATGGAACATGATGAAATGTAACAGTATGGTGGTGTTGCATGATAAGAAAATGCAGCATACTTATCCTGTTATGCTATGCTAAAATAGACCGCAGCGGCAAAACGACAAGGGCAAAAATATTGATGTACCATGAGCCATAGGTTTCATAACTAAATAATCGAAAACCCACGACCTATGATAAATGATTATTGATTACATACTGTAATTATAGTTTAATATAAAGCATGTTCAGCTTAAGTAAATAGACACAGTAAAAATAAATTACCCTCAAAGAAAAGAAAGAAGGTTATTTGAAGGTTTAGTTGCTTTTTTTTAATTGTTATTATTTTATATGCATAAAGCTTAGAGGCTGATGAGATGAATGCATGGCATTATGAGATGGGAAGTGAACAGTGCTTTGATGTCACAGCGATGGTATAATCTCGCAGTCCATCAACTAGAGTGCTGTTTGCCCAGAGTACAAGTCCTCTAATCCCTGATCTTATGTGTGTTCTATTCTCAGATTGACCTGGAGCCTGAGGGCAAAGTCTACGTCATCATCGACTTATCAGGATCCTCCAGTGAAGGTAAAATTCAAACACATATACAAGATTCAGGGTGTTTTCTAATTTTAAAAACGTAAAACTTTCTAAATGCAGGAAGATGATATTGCGTCAAGATATTACAGCTGGGGTTTTTTTTATTTTTTTGTGCTGATGAAGGTTCTGTCTTGTTTTACAATAGACTTCTGCTTTCTGATGAATATGCCTTAGAGCAACAGGTCTGGTACTTCCTGTGTCAGCCTGGCTGGAACGATTTGTGTGTGTGTGTAGTATGTGTGTGTTGTGGAGAAAATGTTGAGAAAGTGGCAGCTATCTGCAGGGAAATCCCACTCTTTTAAACTCTGAAAGTGTGTGTGGGTGCCGGAAATGCGAGGATCATAGCGTCTGAGCAACCTGAAGAGCTCCCACGCAATACTGCAGCTCTCGACTGCAGGCTGGCACACACACAGACTTCCTGTGCACTGGAGCAAATCTAATGAACCACCACATATCACTATCAGCATATCAACCTCATATATTTCAGCTCATCTTTGTTTTTTTTCTTCAGAAGACTAATACATTTCTCTCATTCTCTCATAAGATTAAAAAAAACTGATTCATGGACATTTATTTTTTCTTTTCTTTTTTTTTCTTGAGGAACAGTTTGTTCCTGAACAAATCAAGATATGCATGAAAAAAATAGAGGTTTCACATTCATAAAAACATTTTAGTACCACAATGAAGCATGGATATCTCAATGTTGAACATGCTTATGCTACCTCAATCATATCACCATTTTGACCATTTTGCCAAAATTTGTCTCACCAAACATTCTTTCTTCCAGGTCTTAACCTACAGTCTCATCATTTTTGTATTGAAAACCATTGAAAACTGTCTGACCAGCTTGCAGAATATACAATACAAAATACCTCAACTTACACAAAAATGCTGTTTGTATACTATACTTAACTATTTTCAGTTGTAAAACAGAATCTAGGGCAGCACGGTGGCGTAGTGGTTAGCATGTCTGCCTCACAGCAAGATGGTCTTGGGTTCAAGTCCCGGGGTTGATTAGGGCGTTTCTGTGTGGAGTTTGAATGTTCTTCCCATGCTTGCATGAGTTTCCTCAGGGTACCCCAGTTTCCTTCCACAGTCTAAAACTTTGCACATTAATCTAATTGTGATGGCTACCCTGCCTTTACCCAGTGTCAGCTGAGATAGACTCCTCCCACTGGTGACCATAGTAGGAGTAAACGGCCCAAAAAACATGCAGAATTACATATAGTCCTAAATTTTGTTCTTTTGTAGCTTGAATAATGTGGCAGTCAGGAGCATGTTGTGTTTATCATTGGTCACCAGTACTGGTACTTTTTGATCAGAACGCTAAAGACGAGGGCTAATTTCATTTCCTAATTTAATTTTGCTATGTAAAGCTGCTTTGTGACAATGTCAATTGTAAAAAGCGCTATACAAATAAAACTGACTTGACTTGACATAGTGCTCATGTTTTTTTTTATTTATTAGCTAGCAGTAGTGTTGTCCCACCATTGTTATATAGTGTACATTTATTTTTCGTCACTCTAACATACAGTACAATCCTGAATGACGTCCTATTTGCTGTACAAGCTCCCTACATGGCATTTTGTGTAATGATGTAAATATGTACTAAATGTCCGAGAAAATGGCATTTGATTTTAACCACAGAGTCCAAGAAGTGTCTCTTGGTAATTAATTGAAGACGTAAGAATAATACCATTCGTCCATGCTGTGTTTATGATTAATTACATAATTATTATTAATATAATGTATAAATATAAAAATAAAGTGTAATTGATTCTATTTACTGGGAGCTGTTTTTATGCAAGCAATGCAAAAGTCATTTCACCATGAAGCTGGAGAAGGAAATATGTATGGATTTTTTTTTTTCATTTATTCAGTCATTCATTACTGAAGCACCTAATCCTAACTTGGGTCGTGGAGGGGCTGGCACCCATCCCAACCAACCCTGAACAGCTCGCCAGGCTATCACAGGGCTGTTTATGTATATGTGTGTGTGTGTGTGTGTGTGTGTGTGTGTGTGTGTGTGTGTGTGTGTGTGTGTGTGTGTGTGTTGGTCCTGCAGTGGTCTGGCAAACTATTCAGATTGTACCCTGCCTTCGCCCAGAGTTGGCTGAGATAGGTTCCAGCCTCCTCGCAACCTTATTAGGATTAAGTGGTTCGGTGAGTGAGTGAGTGAGTGATTGTACTTGTGGGTATGTTTATAATGTGTTATACACCAATCAGATCGCAATCAGAATCAAATCCACCTTCAAATGCGGTTTGGATCAGATTAGCAAAAATCAGATTTAATGAGATTTTTCACAGACTTCATTACTGTGGATATGATCTCAACATGCCAAAAATCATATTTAGAATGACAGCTTGAACATTTGAACATAGTCCAGCAGGCTGCTCCTCAGACCTTGTAATATTTAAAATCATTTTAACTTTTTGTCATTTCTTGGTACTCATTACTGTGTTACACAGTCATTCACATCTCACTTTAAACTATATGACTTTGATATTATTTTCTCTTGGTTTTTTTATCTGCAACTGTAGCTATCGAGTTTTGTTCACTGTGCATTATGGGAAATAGGAACTAATGGTTTCCATGAATTTGTAAATTAAGTTTGTAAATTTGGGGATCTTAATCCCATTAGATTAATTATACCCACCTGAACATTTAATCATTGATTCTCAAAGTTCTTGATCAGCAAAAGAGGTGTGTTACACGTTGGTTGGACATTAAAAACCTGCAAGAAAATAGATACCCAGAAACAGGGTTGGTACGGTTCTGTAAGAACTCTTGTTAGAACATTAGTGTTGTTGGTCTTTTAATGAAGACATAATCTCTAGCAGAGAAAACCAGCTTTATTTCTTGTGTTTATGGTGTGTGGTCCATTCTAGGAGGCTATGGAAAGCAGGATGGTGAATGAAGGCCAGGATCAGTGCAGCGGTAAGACCCTGTCTTAGTGCTGGAACATTGGATTAGTAATTCTCTGGATGTAGATGCAGTAAATTTTGTGTTGAATTGACTGCAGTACTGGACGCTCTGAGAAGACACTACCTGTTCATATACAACCTACTTCAGTTCATGGCTTTCTCCTGGACTTTCAGCCTCCTGACCGCCAATCTCATACTGCATGGTCAAGGTTGGGCTTCACCTGTAATCACAACACATTGTAATGGTCATCATACAGTACATCATAACCAGTGTGTTTACTTGGTGTTATACGGTTGGGACGCTACACTGCAACAGCGCATTTGAAATCTAGCCAGGCTGTGTTATATATTGCATGCATGATATCTGTAAGTGTGTATAAAATGTATTTGATCTTTAGGTGCTTTGTACAATGCGTTCAGCTCGTGTGCCACTGTGCTCTATGGCTGTCAGATGCTGGCAGTGCTGGAGGTGATTAACGCTGCATTTGGTCTTGTTACGACTCCTGTCTTCCCCGCCATGATACAGGCAAGGCCATCCAGCTTTGTTCCACATCATACATGTGTGACAGGTGAAAGGAAAATGCATGGCATAGTAGAATAATAGGCTGCTGGGCCATCACGATCATCCAACACTGCATCAGTACATCTGGAAAACCACTGCAACGGTACCGATCAGTGTACACCTTTCCTCTAAATAATACTCTCTCAGGTAGTAACGATGATGATGATGATCAGATATGCTAGGGAACACTGGCTAACACATCAAAACCTCATTTAGGTGTTAGTGAATCCAAAATTTGATATGTTTATCATCATTTACCACTTAGTTAGATACAGGCTTGATTAAAACTGATCCGTGATGAAATAAAGACTTATCTCTGGCTTATCTTTCAGAGAAATCAAACTTTGTGGAACTCAGACTCTTCTATGCCTAGTCTAAGCATGCTTTTTTGTGTGTACACTTATTATGAACATTTTTGGTACTCTCATCCAATATGCCCCTAAACTTTTTAATGTGCATGTAGATTTACACTGAATTATTAGATTACCTCTGTGTACACAAGAAAGTTATATGTATACACATGCACAGTATTATAGGATGCTCGTGTTCAAAGCATGTGACGCTACGCTTTTTTTTTTATTATTTAAAGAATTGTCCAAATTATTTAATTATTACACTTGTTTATACATATTCCTTACCCTTTTTAGTGTTTAAGAGATTTATAATCCAAAGCTGATGTAGGAACCACATTCTGAAGCTGCTGTGCTGTTTCTGATTTTTCTGGTGGTGAGAAGGTGATGGGGAGGAATGTCGTTCTCTTTGTGGTTTTTGGAAGTTTGCCGGAGATGCAGGAGCGCAGTGTGGTGTTCTTGGTTTTTTACCTGTGGAGCATCTCTGAGGTCTTCAGGTGAGTCACTCAATCTGTAGAAAGTATCGTAGCTTTTTAGATCACAAGTTTAAACATTGACCTGTGTGTGTACGTGTGTATGTGTGTGTCTGTGTCTGTGTCTGTACAATAGGCTTGCGTTTCCTGTACTGAGTCTCAATGCCAAGTTCAGGGTGCTGATCTGGCTCCGCCATGCGCTGCTGTATCCCCTCAGCACTCTTACAGATGGTGAGGAACACTGTCCCATGTGTCTCTGCTGCTTTTACCTTTTGAATCCACAGCTATGCTAAAAATATTAATAATAATAATAATAATAATAATAATAATAATAATAATAATAGTAATAATAATAATAATAATTATTATTATTATTATTATTATAGTAATTAAAATAATAATAATAATAAAATAAACAAATAAATAAATAATCAAACAAATAAATGAATTGCTTAATAAATCAATCTATCTATCTATCTATCTATCTATCTATCTATTTATTTATTAAGCAATTCATTTATTTGTTTGATTATTTATTTATTTGTTTATTTTATTATTAATACCATCAAAAATGGAAATTCATGTCGCATCGCTCGTAGTGCAGATCAACAAGGAGTGCGTTCCCCAGTGAGGAACCTGGCTGGGTTCGAAAACTATGTGTTGCCCCATCTCAAAATCCCACTAAGGCCAAGTGACCAAAATGGTCTAGGGAGGAGTACAAATAAGTCATGGACGCTTTTTAACACTGCTTCCCTCAACCTCAAAACATCTGTAATCCAGGGCACCTATGACATATTGCGTGCCAGTAACCCAACAAACAGGTTAAATCTCAATGCTAATAAACGTACACATGCCAGCCGTGACATTGTGAGTTAGGTAAGACTCTCCAAAACAGCTACAAACTATCATAGCAGGAGTGAAACAAAGAGATGAGAATGCAAAACCTAATGAGAGGGAACGCAGACCCAGAGAAGCAAACTGAGGAACATTAAAATGGGCAAAATGGAGAGTCAGGTAACTGTGAGCCACTGAAAAAAAATTTACAAGATGAGAAAGGGAGTGCAATGAAAGAAAGCTTCCTTAGAAAATTTGAGACAGCTCCAAAGATAAAAAGTGATAGGTACTCAAAATCAGCCATTGAGAGTGCAAACAAATTCATCAGCCAGATCATACGCCAGCTCCCTAACATGCATTAACCATCTTGTCTATGCAGCTGCCATCACTGAATCACTGGGCATTGAACAAAAGAGGAAAAACCATACCAGAAAACAAGAAAAGTCAACCAACCACAATGGAAAAAGGGGATTGAAAGTGAAAAATGCAAAAGGAGAAAGAAGAAACAAGTCAGAGAAGCACATCAGGCAGAAAGAACAAATAGCAGTAGTCATTACAGAACTGAAACAACAATTACAAGCAAAAAGTAAGAAGTAAGAAGGTTTGAAAAGGGACAAAAGTTCTTCCAGCAGAACAAAACTTTTAAAGAAAATACAAAAAAATTCTTTAGAGAACTGGGGGAAACTGACATCAAAACACCTCCTTAATTGATGAAGTAGATAACTTCTGGAGCACCATATGAAAAAATCAAAAGAACTACAACAAAAATGCTGAAAGGATTGCCCTAATAGAAGCAGAGACCATACGAACCAACCAACAAGAATGGCTGCAAATCAACCTAGAAAAAACAAAAATGCCCATAAAAAAGTCCAGTAACTGGAAGGTCCCTGGTAATAATGGTATAACAAACTTCTGGATCAAGAGCCATCTTCTATCTTCAATCATCTCTACACCAAGATCTGACAAACGCTTACAGTGAAATGCGTCAGAACCTCAGAAACCTGTTTGGAATGGCTCACAACTGGTACCACCTACCTACATCCCAAAACAGAAGACACCAAAAATCCTAAACAACGAACTTCCTATAGAGCAAAAAGGGTGCCGAAAAGGAAGCTGTGATCAACTTCTTATAAACAAGGCCATCAATGAGGAAGTAAAAATGAGAAGGAGAAATCTGACAACAGCCTGAATAGATTACAAAAATGACTTTGATTCTGTGCCCCATGATTTTATATTAAAATGCCTGGGCATTTTTTAAGATATCGCCAATCCTCATTAAGTTCTTAACAGCAAATATGGGCCAGTGGAAAACAACCCTTATTCTAAAGTACACAGACGGGGCATTACAATCAAGGCAGATCAAAATCAATAGTGGCATATTCCAAGGCGACTCTCCCTCTCCTCAACAACAGCTGCTATGTGGATGGATGACCTAAATACTTATATGAAGAATGATCAAGAACACAATGGTCTTCTTACCATTGTAAAAGGCTTCAGTGACGACATCAAGATGGAGTTCGGACTGGACAAATGTGCCAAATCTACATTCAACAAAGGAAACCTTACCATCACTGAAAATATCCAAATTGATCCAGATACCGCTATCCAAGATCTAGAACAAGAAAACACATACAAATACCTGTGAGTGAACCAAGGGGATGGGATACAACATGGCAAAATAAAACAAAAGATCAGAAAAGAGTAAGTGAGAAACTACCGAAAAATAAGAATGGCAATAAAATCTGAACTCAACTCAGTCCACAGAATGGAAGCAACACCCTTGCCATACCAGTCATAGCTTGAAGCTTTAACGTTATTGACTGGAAACTAGAAGAGATCAGGAAACTAGCCAGAAAGGATGCACCTTCCAAAATCAGATATAAGTAGACTGTTCCTCCCCAGAAATGAGAGTGGCAGAGGCCCAATCCAACTGGAAACTGCCTACAAAACAACAATAGGCCTACATACTTACCTGAGCTCCAAAAATGATTCTGTTCTCACGATTGTTAGACATAAACAGAAACAAAAGAAAAAGTACTCCGTAGCTAGCCAAGCAGCAATGTTTACAAACGTTTACAAAACATTTACCACATTTACAACCTCCCTGAAACATCACAACTTAAAAAAGAAGCTCTAACCACCCATGCTCGGAAAGTGAAAGAAAAGGCAAGCATCACGCTCAAGACAGAATGAAGCAAAAATGTGAAGAGAAGCAAATGCACTGTCAATCTCCAAAAAGAGTAGGTGAGAAACATCAGACCAACAGTTGACCCACCAATGGCTCAAAACAGCTGGGCTGAAATCTGAAACAACGGGCACTGCAGCACAGGACCAGGCCATCAAGACCAACTATTATCGGAAAATAATCCTTAAACATGGCACTTCAACCTCGTTCTAACCATAGGTCCAAGGTCCCAACAAGGGCCCGGGTTGTACGACCTATCATAGCATGACATTAAAGACCATCATCATCACCCATTACCCATCAATCAAAGGACAATTTGTGTCCTCAATTTGACCTTAGAAAATAGGTCAGGGTCATGGTCCTCAGAACAGTTGAGGTGAACTTATGTGTAAAATATGAGGGTGTTGCAATAAATGAATGATCAGTAATCACACTGCGAAGGTGCGTGACGGACGGACAGACTGACAGAAGGATGGACAGATAGCATTACAATTCCCCACTCTCAACATTGTTGGTGGAGGATAAAAATCTACCTGTGGTGATACACGTTTGTCTGGTTTATAAATACAATATGTATTTCTGTGTTGTATTTAAGCTGTGCCTGAGGGCAGAATGGAGAGATGGAGCAGGATGAGGAAAAGAAGATGAGGCTTGTGTTTACTGCAGTAGAATTCAGCTTTATAAATGATTCAGCTCTGATTTAAGGATTAAATGCATTTCCGTTCCAGCTGTTGCTGTGCTCCAGTCTCTCCCACTGTTCGATCAGACCCGACTGTTTAGTGTCCCTCTCCCTGAGGCCGTGGGATTCTCTGTCAGTTTCTCCTTCTCACTGCGACTCTACCTCCTCCTCATGTTTTTTGGTGAGAGTGAAAATTATCTTTACTCTGTATCCTATGTGCTCAGCTGAATCTCTTTTGTATTCCGTCTGTACCAAATTGACCTGTGGCAAGTCATGTGATTGTTACATCCATATGCAATGAATGCATATTGTTTGTGTTTTCCTTGCAGGGTTTTTTATAAACATTAGACATCTGGTGATCCCCAGCAGACGATCCTTTCGACTGAAACCGCACACAGACTGATATTTACATGGTGATATTTGGATGTTAAATATGTTTAAAGTACAGGGCAACACTCTTGGGGTTACAGCACGTACCACTGTAAAGATTATATATTTCATCTTTCTTACAACATTTTTATAACTCTTGTAAGTTTTTTTTATACTGTATTAATCCTGCAAGAGAAATTGTTGCCTCTGCATTTAATCCATCCAAAGTGAGCACACACATGTAAACAGTGAGCACACACACACTCGGAGCAGTGGGCTGCCACACATTGGAGCACTGGGAGAGCAGTTGGGGGTTGTGTGCATGAGTTCAAAAATACTCATGATTGGCCAAGATACAGACAGGGAATTATATCAAGTATATGCCATCCCTTGGGCAAATTAGCTCTCATGAACTACTTGTCACAGATGGCTCTGTGCATCAACCCAGGCTCAATCTGGCAAACTCTTGGGTGATAGTGGCAAAACCTGCCGTTCTACCATTCACTTTTTCCCCTGCCTGTTTTTAAATTTTACTGTTACCCACTGCCAAATGAATTCCTTACACAGTTGAGAAAATAAAGTCTGTACACTGCTGCAGAGTGAACTTTGTCGTGGCTAGGGCTGAGTAAAAGAATTATTTTAGAGTTACAGGTTACACATCCCATTTAGTATGTATGTACTCATGTATAGTCAGGAACACATCGCAGTTCAGACACTGTTCAAGACATCACATCCTCCATTCATCATTAAGCTGTAGAGATAGTCCATACTGTAATAAGTGGTGCATCCCTAAATAGTTTAAATACGTTATACCGGCTTATTATTTTATGATTTTGCTGATTAATTTTAACAGTGTAGCATAAAAAGATTTAAAATTGTAAATGTAACTTCCTGCTTGACTGATATTCAGTTTAATGTGTTCATTGCTGAAAACCTAAAAAAAAAAAAAAAATTATGTCTTTGCAAAAGCTTTTGCTTTACTTAGGAAAAGATGATTATGAGACTATCCTTTCATCCATCCATTCATCTACCCATCCATTCATCCATCCATCTATCCTTCTATTCATCCATCCATTTAACCATACATCTATCCATTGAATCATTCAGCTATTCATTCATTACGTGCATCACTTATCCCTCAGGGTCATAGGGAATCTGGAGCCAATCACAGATGACTTCAGACAAGAGAGGGCAGGATTACACTCTGAAAAGGTCACCAGTCTATTACAGGACTAACACAGACATTCACACTCACATTCACACCCATAGAGGGTTTAAAGTAGACCATTTACCTCAGGTGCACGTGTTTGAACTGTGGAAAGAAACTGCAGTACCTGGAGGAAACCCTCACAAGTATGGGAAGAACATGTGCACACAGAAAAATATCAGTGGGATATAGGACTCAAATCCAGAATGAGTCAGGCAAATGCAATAGCCATTGAGCCTCTGTGCTGGCCACTACATGACTACTTTTTAAAAAGTTACTCGTGGGTAAGAATAATCAGTATAAATACTATCAGCCAGACCGCTCTTCACCGTGTGAGTGCAGCAGGCAGCGGAATACTGAACCATTTACACCATCAGGGTACATCAGACAGTGTGAGGTGTTTTACATTTAAAAAGAATGAATTCATTGAAAACCTTTACTTTAAAAAGTCTGATGTTTTTTTTTCTGCTGATTAAACTGTGTTCCTTCTGGACAAACTTCACCTGGACATGATAAATATGTTTTCCAGACAACCAGACTATTGATTTCTGATGAATTATCAAATATTATCTTCAGAAGAAAAAAAAAGAAGTAACAAATTATTCTTCAGCACTTAGATTAATATTGTCGTGTGTAGGATTTACTGTCAGGTCGGAGGTGTGGCTTAATATTTAATGGCACAGTTGTGTTATTAAGTGATTGGATGATGTTTTAATTTGATTAGTATATATTTTAATGTATTTATGAAAGCATTTTATTGTAATACATGTGCATGGTTTAGATCTTTATAAATGTAATTTTTTAAAAGGTACAGTGTGGATTTATCTGATCTGCAGTGGTTATTAATTATCAATTATTAATCTCACAGTTTTATTATCAAAATTATTTTACTTTAAAACATTATAAAGATTTTAGGATACAAAACCCTGACCATACTCTCTCTCTGTGTGTGTGTGTGTGTGTGTGTGTGTGTGTGTGTACAAGTAGTTGTTATTTAGTAGTAATTTTGAAAATAACATTAACATTCATTCATTCATCTTCTGAACCGCGTATTCCTTTAGGGTCGCGGGGAGGCTGGCGCCCATCTCAGCCGACTCTGGGCGAGGGCGGGATACACCCTGGACAGCTCGCCAG
>JAOUQZ010000051.1:8549776-8562272 GCA_028564935.1 Neosilurus hyrtlii | reverse complement strand
CACACACACACACACACACACACACACACACACACACACACACACACACACACACACACACACACACACACATTTAACTGCACTTTGAGGGACATTTTGCTGCTGTGCTGCTGACTATTGATTGGAAAATGATGTACCTCTGTGTATATATACACTTCTAATGGGATCATTTTACCGAGCTTGTTTGACTGCCCTCAACATGAATACACAAACTCAACAAATATTGACACCTGTCAAAACAGTAGACAAAATAATTGTATAATTCACTCACTCACTCATTTGAAGAACCTTACTACATACACCCAGAACATCTCGCCAGTCTATCGCAGGGTGAACACGCCCACAACTATTCACACTTACACCTAGGGGCAGTTTGGTGGTCTAATGTGCAATTAGCCAATCGTTGGACTGTGGGAGGAAACCAGAGTACCCAGAGGAAACCCTCGCAAATACGGAGAGCACATGCAAACTCCACAAAAGATCCATCTTGCTGCAAGGCAGAAATGCTAACCACTTTATTTCATTTTAATAAACACCAGACGTAGAAAGCCGAGTACTGCAGAGAAGCAATAGACTATATAGTACATTTCTCTTACACACTAACTTCCCCAAGCTCTCACCCGAGCCCGGGACTTTCTTATGTCTTACCCAGGACCTTCTTAATGTAATTTAACGATTTTGAGTTTAACATTTGAACACCTGCCAAAAATGGCGTACTTATCCAGCATAAAAAAATAATTCTAATAATTATTGCTCTTTATTTCTTTTCTTTTTTTTGTGTGTGTCAGACACAAATTTGAAGATTATTGACACTTCTAATGTATATTTACTGTAAAATAGATGCACAGAAGCATTCAGCCTTGAAAAACTACATTAGCTTAAATCTTATTTTAAAGTCTTTCCAGGAAATCTTGCAGGAAACTTTGCTCTTGATCTTATCCTGTTCCCCTGAACTATAAATATAAAGTTGTCCACTTCATTTTGAATGACATACGATATTGTTTGAACTGAGCACATGTGCATGGGAAAGAATATAAGGCTGTTAAAATATCTTCTAGAAGTGTCCACAAACTTGTTATGTAATTCAAGAAGGTACTTTATTCTCTTTAGTAGAGACTTCATATATACAATACACAGAACTTTCTTGTTGTGAGCCGGACATGCTAATCACTACGCCACCGTGCCACCTGAATAAATGACTGTAAATAATAATTTATCTTGTGGTTTTCTAGTAAATCTTTAAGTGGGCAGTGGTGGCTCAGTGGTTAGGGCACTGCCTTACTGATCCAAAGATTGGAGGTTCAAGTACCTCTAAGCTCCCACTGTTGGGCCCTTGAGGAAGGCTATTAACCCTCAGTTGTTCATTTGTAAGAAAAAGATAAATGTAAGTCGCTCTGGATAAGAGTGTCTGGAAAATGCCATAAATGTGAAATGTAATCTGAAGGAGCTGTATTAAAAAGGCTGAAATATAACAATTTCTATGGAATTATTTGTAGTGAACCTCCTTAGCAGAGCCCCATAGGCATGGAACATGACCTGGATGGTTGTTCCATGTTTGTTCCACGTGACCAATTAGTGAAAATAAGAACAAATTTGAAATGCAAAAAATAGAGGCTCATACAGTCACGAGTCTGCTCAGACTCACATAGAACAAAAAAAACACATCTATCTAGAGATATCTATATTACATATTTAGAATAAGATAATAAGTCAGCGTTTCACCTAAAAATCACCCTAGTTTCTGTTATGCCTATCTCTATTATATATTCTGTGCCTACTCGTGGCTTCTTTTAGCCTCACCTAAACTTTTTCTCTAAGGCTTAATTTGTTCCTAATGTGTGCAACCCTTCAACAATTACCATGCAAACGCATGCTACTCAGAGCAGAATGGTGGAGTGAGAGCTCTATTTTTAGGCTTTCTCTCTCGCACACTCCCTCTTTCACTCTCACTGATTTGCTTTCAGCCTAATTTCACCCCATCATTCTTCTCCCTCCATCCTTCATCTCTGCTCAGATCCTCGCTGCTATCTCTGTCATGGTTGAATCGATCGATGAACAAGTGTGTTTGGGGTCTTTTCCACTCTCTCCTCGTGTTTGTACAGCAGGGCAGCCCTGGCGCTCCGATCGTTTAGATTGCGGGGGTCGTCATGGAAACCAGCCTGTGAGCTCACAGGTTTCCAGGGATGGAAAAAAAAACGAGAACATGGTCTGGAGAGGAAAATGGAGAAAAAGGCCAAGGGATGAGAGACATGCATGTAAAAGGGATTGGTTGAAAGTCCTCGTCTGTTTAGAATCTGTTTCCAGCATGCTTGTAGCACCTTAAAACCCTGTTAGAGTGCAGACTGCTTATTTTGGGTGTGTTTATGGAAATTGTAGTTTTTTTTAAATGTCGTATTCCTGTGCAGTGGTGTAGTCCTTTTGAATAAGGGAGCTGTTAAAAGAGATGGAGTGAGAGATATTTGGCAGATGGCTTGTTAGATAACATCTCTTCTAGACACAGCATGTCCATCATATCCCTGTGTTCATCCTAAGCTGGCTCCTAGTGTGTTTCTGAAAAATAAGAGATAGTAATTAAAAAGTAAATCTCTGTGCCCTTACCTTAGTCTGTTTTTTTTTTTAACTGGTCTGGTTAACTCAACATTGTCAAAGAATAATTCAGCAAAATATCAGACAAAATCTCATGGTGATTCCCATTCTTGCTTCCTTAGTTTTCCAGGTATCAATTAATAGAAGCCTAATTTACCCAGAATTCATTCATTCATTCATTTTCTGAAGCGCTTAATCTTAATTAGGGTCACAGAGAGGCTGGCACCCATGTCAGCTGACTCTGAGCGAGGGCGGAGTACTCCCTGGATTGCTCACCAGGCCATCGCAGGGCAGGAACACGCTGACGGCAACCCAATGGACAACATGACAGCAATGGTTTTTTTACATGCCTCCCACCACAGACAGTGAGAGACACGGCTGGCCTTTGATAACCCAGTTAGTTTTTTGGGGGGCCGTAGTGACAACTCGGTGACTGTGGGGCTTGAACCCCCGCCCTTTAGATCAGTAAGCCAGCACCCTACTACTGCCACATTTATCCAGAATTCCTTTTGTAAATATTCAATCTAATTCTATTTGCATTTATAGTACACTCACAAAAGCAACTTTACAGAAATCGGAATGCAATTAGGTACCTGATGATCAAACAAAAGACCAAAAACAAGCTTTGAAACTTAACTGGGCTCACAAGGAATTATTACATAATTCAATCATATTAGTGGATGATCCAGATGGAGATCATGGCTTTTTCCGTGTAGTATATTCAGTCATTCATCCATCCATTCTTCTTCCGCTTGTTCCGGGGTCGGGTCGCGGGGGCAGCAGCCTAAGCAGTGAGGTCCAGGTGTACCTTTCCCCAGCCACTTCCTCCAGCTCTTCCGGGGGGACGCCAAGGCGTTCCCGTACCAGCTGAGAGATGTATACCCTCCAGCATGTTCTGGGTCGGCCCCGGGGTCTCTTCCCGGTCAGACATGTCCGAAAACCACACCAGGGAGGCGTTCAGGAGGCATTCTCATCAGATGCCCGAGCCACCTCAACTGGCTCCTCTCAACGCGAAGGAGCAGTGGTTTATTCACGATCTTGTTATTTCGGTCACTACCCAAAGCTCGTGACCATAGGTGAGGGTAGGACCGTAAATTGACTGGTAAATTGAGAGCTTTGCCTTCTGGCACAGCTCCCGATTCACCACGACGGACTGGTACAAACTCCGCTTTACAGCAGAGGCTGCACCGATCCACCTGTCAATCTCCCGCTCCATCCTTCCCTCACTCGTGCACAAGACCCCAAGATAATTGAACTCCTCCACTTGGGGCAAGACCTCATTCCCGACCCGGAGGGTGCATTCCACCCTTTTCCGACTGAGAGCCATGGCCTCGGACTTGGAGGTGCTGATTCTCATCCCAGTCGCTTCACACTCAGTTGCGAATCGCACCAGCGAGAGCTGAAGGTCCCGGCTCGATGAAGCCAAAAGAACAACATCATCTGCAAAAAGCAGAGACGAGATCCCATGACCACCAAACCAGAACCCCTCAACACCTTGACTGCACCTAGAAATTCTATTCATAAAAATTATGAACAGAACCGGTGACAAAGGGCAGCCTTGGCGGAGTCCAACCCCCACTGGAAACAAATTTGACAAGTTGTTACCAATGCGGACCAAGCTCTGGCTCCGGCAATACAGAGACCGAACGGCCCGCAGCAACGGGTCCGGTATTCCATATTCCTGGAGCACACCCCACAATATAGCCCGAGGGACACGGTCAAAAGCCTTCTCCAAGTCCACAAAGCACATGTGCACAGGTTGGGCAAATTCTCATGCCCCCTCCAGGATCCTGTAGAGTGTGTAGAGCTGGTCAAAAGTGCTGTGGCCGGGACGAAAACCACATTGTTCCTCCTGAATCCGAGGTTCAACCTAGGCCGGATCCCCCTCTCCAGTACTCCTGAATAGACTTTCCCAGGTAGGCTGAGGAGTGTGATGTCACAATTGTTGGAACACACCCTCCGGTCCCCTTTCTTGAAAAGTGTAGTATATGCTAATGTTTATTAGCAGTTGTGTCTTATTTGCATATCATTAAATCAGCCCTAGATACTGTGCACTGCTGTCCAACTTCTATCTGTGGACATGCTGCTACAGTTATTGTATGTACAAAATACTGTGTAATGCATTGTCATGTCACCAGCATTGACTGTGGAAATGGCTAACCAGGCTAGAAATTGCTGGTTCCAACTTCTTATACTGGTAGGCAGTCTTTCGACTTTTGAGTTAAAGGGAACATATCATGATTGTTTCTGGAAAATGTAATCCAAAAGCCAAATCATTATGGTATCCCTGTGAGGTCATCTACAACAGCCAAGTCGGAAGTGCACAATCTTCCCAGAAGGAGTAGAACATTGTTACAACCCAGTCTAGATCGGCCGTAACATATGGGCTAATAAGAGTGGTGAGACCAAGATTGCTTTAATTTGGTTGCTTTTATTCTTACTAGTCACTTCTTCATAAGCCAACCAGGCCCACATAATAAACAAACTAAAAACACAACAGCTTCCCTCACTCCCTAGCTAACCCAAAACCAGGGTTAACCCAAACCAACATAACCGGATTTGCTGACGTGGCTCCACACCTGGCATATATGGCTGTGAGCTATAAACATAAACAAAACATCACTATGTAAAAGAACAGCTGCAGTGACCCTTTGATTCCACCTCAAAACATTTCAAGTCATAATCATATAATTTCACTGTGAACTCAAAAGTCTTTGGTATGTAAGTATATTTTGGAGGTTGTGAGATTTTTTGTGAAACTTTAGGTT
This sequence comes from Neosilurus hyrtlii, assembly GCA_028564935.1. NCBI lineage: Eukaryota > Metazoa > Chordata > Actinopteri > Siluriformes > Plotosidae > Neosilurus > Neosilurus hyrtlii. Next base: position 8,556,918 of record JAOUQZ010000051.1, on the reverse strand, counting down.
TTAGGACATGCAGTCCAGGTCTTGACTAATTGACTAATTGACTAAATATGGTAACATGAAGGGCAGTCGTGGCCCAGTGGTTAGGGTGCTGGCTTACTGGTCCAAAGGTCAAGGGTTCGAGACCCACTATCACCGAATTGTCAAGGCTGTCCCCCCAGTGCAGCTAACTGGGTTATCAAAGGCCAGCCATGTCTCTCACTGTCTGTGGTGACTGATCATTGCTGTCATTCGTAAAGAGTAGGTCATTGGGTGACCGTCAGCATGTCTCTTTCCCGGGCTTGTACTCCGGTTTCCTCCCACAGTTAAAAGACACAGTAGAATTAATTGGCAGTTCCAAATTGCCCCTATGTGTGTAAATGGTTGTATGTGTGTTGACCCTGCAATGGCTTGGCAAGCTGTTCAGGGTGGAGCCTCCCTGCGACCCATATGCCATATACTTCTTAGGAGAGTGTTAATTATTGAGATTTGTGTTTATCCAGAACAGACCAGACCAGTCCACCACTTCATTTTAGTTCTGCTTTTAGTATCATAATATCATAAAGGGCAGTGGTGGCTCAGTGGTTAAGGCTCTGGGTTAGTGATCCAGTGGTCAGGGGCACAATCCCTAGTACCATCATGCTGCCACTGTTGGGCACTTGAGCAAGGCCCTTAACCTTTAATTGCTCAGTTGTATAAAAAGATGAATGTAAGTTGCTCTGCATAAGACCGTCTGTCAAATTCCATAAATGTAATTTCAGTCATATTTTCAATAAAGTGTCAACATCTATGGTATGAAATATGAATCTGCCTCTGTTTGATCAGTTTCAGCTGTAGCGTAATGGATAGACCTCACGCTATAATATGGCTTTAGACTGTATTTTCAGCAGATGTGTGATTTTTCTCCCTTTCTCTATGATTATGATATTATGCTTCGTGGGACGTAGTACTGCTTTCTCTGCGGTGTGGCTGAACTGTGGCTGGCTTAGAGTGTGCTTGTGTTGCTGGCTTAGAGTGTGCTTGTGTTGCCTGTTTATGGTTTGTCTGGAACTGAAGTGGTGTTGGTGTTGAATTGTTGTCCTCTGGCAGTCTGGCAGTGGGCGAGCATGGCCCTCTGTTCCACTCGGCCTGCCCTCTCATCAGCTCAGCCTCCTGCACAACTCATTCTCCATTCCATGTTGACAGAGAAAGGGACGAGGGGGAGAATTTTATGGGGGGAGAGTGAGAATTAAAAACTTCAAATTGAGGGCTGAGGATGCAGCATTGTGTGGACAGGAACAAGGAGAGACTAACTGACTATATTTAGGTTTGTTTATTTTAAAATGCTTCACAAATGTCTAGCTGATGTATTCTGCCTTTAAATATAATAAAATAAGCAGTAGGCTCTTCGATGGTCTGGCGAACTGTTCAAGCTGGACGCCACCTTCTCTCACAGTTCACTGGGATGGGCTAACTGAAAATGATAAAGCAATTCGGAAAATTAAATAAATAAAAATAAGCTGTTATATGCTCAAAATGCTGCTAAACATCTGTAAGAAGGTGTTAGTTGTAATCCTGATGTAGTTTGCCATTTATAAATTGAATCATGTAAATGTTAAGTAAGAAACTGAGCTTTTTTGAGGTTACAGTAACTGTTTGGAAAGCTGTGCTGCTAGATCTCAAAACATTTTTAAGGTGTGGAGTAAGCATATTGCTTGACATTGTTGATTTCAAAAATGTGTTTCCATTACAGCAGGTTACACTGCGCTTTATTAGAATGCCAGATTTCCATCTTGGAAATCATCAATTCCATCTTTCCATCAAAGAGCCTTATATGTTTCCTCATGCAGTGATTCAACAGTTTAATAAAGCTATACAGAGGGAAACTCCATTTAAGTTTTATTAAAATGCTTTTTTTTAAAAGTCCACCTGCTGAATGCTGTCATGCTGTTATGTATGTACAAGTGGGAGCATGGGGTAGTCCTTAAGTTCCCAAGATTTGTTTCACGGCAAAAAAAAAACATAAAGTGGCTGAAGGCTTTCAGCCTCCGTTTTCACCTTACAGCCATAGATGAACATCTGGAGGGACATGTGGAGTTAAAATACAGTAGAGCAAAGAAGCATATGTCCTAAACAGTCACTCTCACACACACACATACACACACACTTGTCCATTTCACTTACAAAGCCTGTTAATGTATCAGGTAAAAGCAGCATGGGATAGATAAGAAATTTTCTATGAAAGTTTGTTGTTTTCCTAAATGGGAAATGTCGCTAGTAAGTGCCATGTTTTCTTACCCCAGTGTAATGTTTTGACATGTCTCTACAACATCGCATGATCATCGGTGGCCGTACCTCTGGATTGGCAAACCGGTGTGGTAGTTCCCCTTTTTAAAAAAGGGGACCGGAGGCTGTGTTCCGACTATCGTGGCATCACACTTCTCAGCCTACCTGGGAAAGTCTATTCAGGAGTACTGGAAAGGAGGATCTGGCCGATGATTGAACCTCGGATTCAGGAGGAACAATGTGGTTTTCGTCCTGGCCGCAGCACTCTTGACCAGCTCTACACACTCTACAGGATCTTGGAGGGGGCTGATAGTTTGCCCAACCAGCCCACATGTGCTTTGTGGACTTGAAGAAGGCTTTCGATCGTGCCCCTGGGGCTACCTTGTGGGGTGTGCTCCGGGAATATGGAATACCGGACCCGTTGCTGCGGGCCGTTCGGTCTCCGTATTGCCGGAGCCTGAGCTTGGCCGCATTGTAACAAACATGTCGAATTTGTTTCCAATAGGTGTTGGACTCTGCCAAGGCTGCCCTTTGTCACTGGTTCTGTTCATAATTTTTATGGATAGAATTTCTAGGGACAGCCGAGGTGTTGAGTGGTTCTGGTTTGGTGACCGTAGGATCTCATCTCTGCTTTTTGCGTTGTCCTTTTGGCTTCATCGAGCCAGGACCTTCAGCTCTCACCGGAGTGATTCGCAGCTGAGTGTGAAGCGACCGGGATGAGAATCGGCACCTCCAAGTCCGAGGCCATGGTTCTCAGTCGGAATTCCAAAGAGTGGAATGCACCCTCCGGGTCTGAAATGAGGTCCCGACCCAAGTGGAGAAGTTCAAGTATCTCGGCGTCTTGTTCACGAGTGAGGGAAGGATGGAGCGGGAGATTGACAGGTGGATCGGTGCAGCCTCTGCTGTAAAGTGGGGCTTGTACTGGTCCGTTGTGGTGAAGCGGGAGTTGAGTCGGAAGGCAAAGCTCTCAATTTACCAGTCAATTTACGTTCCTACCCTCACCTATGGTCATGAGCTTTGGGTAGTGACCGAAAGAACAAGATCGCGAATACAAGCGGATGAAATGACCTTCCTTCACAGGGTGGCAGGACTCTCCCTTAGAGGTAGGGTGAAAAGCTCAGCCATCCGGCAGGAGCTCAGAGTAGAACCGCTGCTGCTTCGCGTTGAGAGGAGGCAGGTGAGGTGGCTTGGGCATCTGATTAGAATGCCTCTCGAATGCCGCCCTGGTGTAGTGTTTTAGGCATGTCCAACCGGGAAGAGACCTCACGGCCGACCCAGAACATGCTGGAGGGACTATGTCTCTCGGCTGGTCTGGGAACGCCTTGGCATCCCCCGGACGAGCTGGAGGAAGTGTTTAGGGAGAGGGACATCTGGACCTCACTGCTTAGGCTGCTGCCCCCGCGACCCGACCCCAGATCATGCAGAAGAAGCTGAATGAATGAATGTTTTCTCACCTCACTGTATTTAATGCGATGCTACAGAATGCTTCATAAAACATGCAAACTATGCAAAATCTGATGTGAAATAATTCTTACTATCTTGATTGACTTGCTATTATTATGAGTGGGTATAGATGTTGATGTATATATTCGGTGATCACCTGATATCTGGAATCAGTATACATCAGAAAATGCTCAGTTTCCTCTCTTTGCCAGACCTGTACTCTATCCACCTTCCAATGCTGCTTATTAGTTTGTCTTTCCTCCTTCCCTTGTGTCAAAAGCATCCTCAGTGGATGTGAATATCTCAGCCAGTTAAGACCATTCTGTTTCTTTGCCACGAGTTACTTTAGCTGTGTTTTTTAGGTCATTATCCATCTGTATTTGGGTTATTATTCATTTGACTGAATCTGAGCAGAAAGTATACCTCTATACACTGCAAAATTCATCCTTCTTCTGTCACACATACCATACTTACCCAGGTCCACCATTTTGACAGATGATGTGGTACGCTTTAGCTCACGAGCCCTTTCTTTCTTTCACCATACTATACTCATAATTCTGGTATAACTTAAACCTGATTTCATCTGTACAAAGGACTGTGCAGGCTTTTAAGCAAAGTTTAATGTGGTGTTTCCAATGGTTTGCATCTTGAAGTAAACCCTGTATTGACATTTCTGAAGTTGTCTCTTGATTGTAGACTTTTTGTAGATGTATTATCGCGCTAACCGTGCGGATCTCCATCAATATGGAAAAAGCATCTAAGCACTGAGTTGCTTTTTGAACATCAAGAAATGTCCATCCATCTGTCTCTCTGGTGTATGTGTGCACATGGGAACCCTGTGGTGAAATTTATCATGGCGGTATATAACTGTTGGAATGAATATCTGAGTGATGGTAGCTTCTTCTGCTCTACCTTCTCCTCCAAACTGTTACTTGTTTCAAGCCATAAAATAGAATACACTTTTAAATAAAATAAAATACTCTTTTTTAACAATGTAAACAGAATTCTATGTGCCATATGCAGCAGGTATCTTAGTTTTTTTAGCTGGCAAAATAAACTATTACTGCCGTGCAATGAAGTTTATAAATGGTGAACTTTATAAGTCGAGACTAAGATTGTGTGTTTGGTAAACCTTATTCTTATTCCCTTCTATAAACTATTTAGTAAAATGAATTAATCTTTATATATGTAGGATACGTGTATGGGGTTTGAGAGTTCCCATGAAAAACTTGTCAAGAAAGGGAAATCATATGGGAGCTCCGCCTAAATCCCTATATTAGTCATGTCACTAACGATATATTCAAGCGTTGTGTCTTTAATGTGTGTTTTCTTTTGTATCTGAGTGAGTGTTTGTATGTTTGTGCCTTTGTGTGTGTGTGCTGTTTAGAAATAAGCTGTGTGTAAATAGCTTGGGCATCACTGGTGGTTTGTAGACTTGTTTTCCTGCACTCTTTCACAGTATGCTCTCTAATCAGATTAGCCATTATGTAAGCACGTCTATCCTACTGAAGTCCTCTCTTCCTTAGCAGCTGCCCTTGCTGCAACAGAATACCCAACAGAATATGATACATATTCCAGCAGATTACTGATAATAGATTGACAAAGAGTCAACAGATTAGTTGATGATATCTGTTTTTATAAAATGAGACAGAACGCACACAGTATGATTCCAAATGCACAGGAGCTTTGTTGTTAAAGGGGGTATTGCTCATCTACAATTCATAATATAACATCTACACAAACACACACAAGGATAAGCTTTAACCATTAAGGACCAACCAGTGCACTAAAATCTTTCTGTCTGAGTCCAATTCATCCCAAACATCTTATTATGAACATCTTATTTGAAGACAACTACAGCCTGAGACGATTCCATCCAATCCCGAACGTCACTAAATCTATGAATTCTAAGTACTATTATTCAGAACCACTTACGGTGAACAACTACTAGGGTTGCTGGGAAGCTGAACACTGGGCAAAGGCGGGATACACCCTAAACACCTCGCCAGACTATTGCAGAGCCAGCACACACAAACACAAATATTCACACTCACACCTTGAGATAATTTTAAATAGCCAATTCGCCTAATTTGCATGTTTTGGACTGTGGGAGGACACTGGAGTACCTGGGGGGAAACCCACACAAGCACGGGAAGAACATGCAATCTCCACACAGAAACGCTCAAACCCAGGACTTTATTTCTGTGAGGCGGACATGCTAACCACTACCATGCTAACAAATAATCTGCTTTAAACTATACCTAATATGCACTGGAACTTAAATCAGGTCTAAAATTTTGAAGGCGATTCAGCCATGGCATGAAAAGTTTCGGTATGATAGCTTACTGGCTATAGCTGTGTGTGAAACTGGGCTGTTATTTAATGTTAACTCTTCTCTGAACAGAATTTATTTAATGTCAGGTTCTAATGTCTAACACACACACACACAATGAGAACACAACTCCGTCAGTGCTATTATTCATGTATTGTGGTGTCCCTCAGGTGATGTGATCTGCCCTGTGTTGAAGGGAAGTTAAATACTTAATAAAGGCTTGCATACATCATATACGTCTTTGCACATCAAAACATGCTACTGTTATCACAAGCTCCTTCATGATGAAAAAAAAAAAAACAAGTTAAAAATGCACACACAGGGTGGCAACACTGTACAGTGAAAAGTCACACTTGATTCACGTGTATGTAACAGTAAATACGGAAGTAATTTGCATATGAATGAATGGCTGGATACACTATTTGTTCCTATAAACGACCCATTTTTTGTCTAATGTAGGTAAATGTAAGCTCATATTATGTGTATTTAGCATTTGGAATGTAGAAATTATCTTTAAGTGCATTTTTTTGACTGTGTGAGAGAAGTGTACCCGGAGGAAACCCATAAAAGCACTTTAAGAACATGCAAAGTCCACAGGGAAACGGCCTTGCTGTGCCGGGACTTGAACCCAGACTATCTTGATGTGAGGCAGATGTGTGTGCACTACTCTACACAGTGATAGAGACTTTATTTTGTGTCCATAAAACACAGCAATTTTCTGCTAAAATAAATATTATTATTATTGACTGATGTATAGCAGATCTTCCTTGTTATTATATTACTTAAGTGCATTTGAGCACGCTAATTCAATTATTGCCCAAATTGTATTTTTTACCAGCTCAGATTTCTTTAAGCATGCAAATGTTTTCCCCCTTCTCTCTCTGGCATTCTCTCTCTCTCTCTCTCTCTCTCTTTCCTCCCCTATCTATCTATCTAGCTCTCCATCTATCTATCTTTTCTATTACTTTCCAGGGATTTCCATCCACCTGCCTTTATGCAAATGTATACATAGGGATGATAGTATTTTAATAATTAAATAAATTTGTGAATTTTTAAATTATATATATATATATATATATATATATATATATATATATATATATATATATATATATAAGATCTTGAG
>JAOUQZ010000051.1:8513052-8528949 GCA_028564935.1 Neosilurus hyrtlii | reverse complement strand
CATTCAGTATACAGAAAGTGTACAAAAAAGAAATTTTACTGCAGTTGGTTCAGCACAGAACTGAAATATAGAAACTGTAGATATAGATAGCAGCAGATATGTTACTGTGTTTGGTGGAGCAGCAGTTTAAATATTGTAAATTGGCTAGCACTGTCATATTTCACCCAAAAACTCATTTATAAGAGAAAAATGTTTTTTACCTGAATTAAATCAGAACTCTGAACTATTTCTTAAAATCAGGTCATTCATTCATTAATTTCCTGAACCGTTTAATCCTAATGAGGGTCGCGGGGAGGCTGGCGCCCATCTCAGCAGACTGGGCAGAGTACACCCTGGACAGCTCGCCAGGCCATCGCATGGCAAAAACACACTGACATCTATGCAGCCTACTCTTTACGAAAGTCAGTAATGGTTATTTTACATACCTCTCACCATAGACAATGAGAGACCTGGCCGGCCTTTGATAACCCAGTTAGCTGCACTGGGGGACAAGTAAATCATTTGTGAATAAATATGAATCAGTTAATTGTTGATCTCTGGTAATTCATACCATGTAATTAAAAGAAGCAACTGAAATTAAATCCCAGAATTACAAAATGTATAGCCGTTATTGAGGCAGTGTATACATGCTATAATATAAACTCAAATATAAGTGAATATATACAAAAATACATTTAAAAAACATGAGCCCTTTTGTGTTCTAGTAATCCAGGATCTCCCACTCAATCCATTGTTTAAATTACCATGCATACTTTTGTGCGTGCATTTGGCAGTCTCCCTTATCCCGAGCAACTTACATTCTTATCTCCTTTATGCAACTGAGCGGCTGAGGGTTAGGAGCCTTGCTCAAGGGCCCAACAGTGGCAGCTTGGTGGTATCACAGGCATAATGGAATCTTTCAACTCCCTTCTCTCTTTCTTTGTTTCACCACAGGATCGGTTATTCTTTGTTATGGAATATGTGAATGGGGGAGACCTGATGTTCCAGATCCAGCGCTCGCGGAAGTTTGACGAGGCCCGTTCACGTTTTTATGCTGCTGAGGTCACGTCTGCCCTCATGTTCCTGCATCAAAATGGAGTCATCTATAGGTACAATATTAAATACACACATCTGAATCCTTAATGAGAAATATCAGCATAGATTAGACATGACCAATTATGCACCAAAGGCGAGGTGGATGTTGCTGGACTGTTCAATTCAGCAATTTCCACCGAGCCTGAAGTTCATAACTGTGTAAGTATATACTACATATGAACATAAGCAGAAAAAGCACACTAAGACACAATTTCTGTGGTTTATTTTGTATATTTTTTAAATCATGATGGACTCGGGTGAGCTCAGAGAGTATGTGCAATTTCAGAGTTTTAGTATATACTAGTATTTTTTGGCTTTATTTTATTTTATTTATTTATTTATTTTATATATACTGTATTAATCCCACAAGGGAAATTATTGCCTCTGCATTTAACCCATCCAAAGTGAGCTCACACAAACATTGAGGACGCACACACTTGGAGCAGTGGGATGCCACACATTGTTGCGCCCTGAGAGCAGTTGAGGGTTAAATGCCTTGCACAAGGGCACTTCAGCCATGAAGGTGAAGAAAGGGAAGCTGCAGCTCACTCCCCCACCACAACACATTTTTCTGCTGGTTCAGGAAACGAACCAGCAACCTTTCGGTCCCAAAGCCACTTCTTTAACAGTTAGCCTAAGGCTGCCCCCATGTATATGGAAGCATAAAGAAAAGCAAAAATGATATTATTATAGTCATATAATAACCAAGACAGAGGCAGGTTAGGTGTCCTCTGCACTACACAAGCTAAGTGTTGAGTATCTAAGGGTGTCTTTTGAACCAACTCATTGAGAGTTTAGCACATATTCCATGGAAATGTAAAAAACCTGGCTCTGTGAAGATGTGTTTTTGAGACAAATTCAAGTGGATTAATCAAATCGCACCATTTCCATGCGGTAAATACTAATAAACTTAGATATGCAGATCAAAACTCACAGTGTACCATTGTGACTGATTTGAAATCTTAGAAATTCAACAAAAATCTGTCCCCCCAAAAAATACAAAGAGAGCTATAAAGTACAACCTTTGCATTTTTTTTCTTGAAGTAATTTTTTTCTTTTTTTTTCTTTTTTCTTTTACTTGCTTGCACATTTTTTCAAACTTGGAATAAGTTAAACATGATGCTGTAATGGAGCATGTGTGGCCATTGTGTGTAATACTTTTAAATTTAAAAATAAACCATACAAATCTTATTTGCTTTTCTTATGTTCCAGTGTAGTGCATACTAAAACTTTGGATGAGCTTCAAAATTGCTGTAATGAATCATTAAAAAGTTACCTTTTTACTGAGCTTATGTGACGAGTGTCACACTATAAATGTAAATATAATTCTAAAGCAGGGCGGCACGCTGACATAGTGGTTACCATGTCCGCATCACAGCAAGAAGGTTCTGGGTTCAGGTCCAGGGCTCGGGCATTTCTGTGTGGAGTTTGCATGTTTTCCCTGTGCCTGCATGGGTTTCCTCTGTGAATTCCGGTTTCCTCCCACTGTCTAAAAGCATGCACATTAGGCTAACTGGCTGGACCAAATTGCCTCTAGGTGTGAATGTCAGTGTGAGAGGTTGTGTGTGTGTTGGCCCTGCAATGATCTGGGGAGGTTTTCCCAGTGGTGGCTGAGATAGGCACACCCAAAAAAAATCTGGGTTGTCAGTAAAGAAAGCAGCAGATTACTCAAGAGACCACTTTTCAGATAAAATCACAATAAAGGCTGCAAAAATAAGAAGTAAGTGTAGTTAATTACTTTAGAAGAAGAGTGGCTGGTTTTCCAAGATGCTCAATAAAACCTTCAGTGCATTTCCATAAAACTGCGTTTATGTAAAATTTTACCCAAGGCTATTTTTAAGCAGTGTTGTCACACAAAATGTTTGATTTTTTTTCCAATTACAAATGTTTACTGCTCTTTAGAGTATTTATAGTGGTTTATTATTTGTTATTCAAATCATCAACAGCCTTTCTTTGTGGGTGGTCCAAGACATTTGCATAATGTTGCCCTGACGTATATCCCCCAGTGACCAAGCCTTGTCAAGCCTGTCCAGCCAGCCCATCCTGCTAGACTCAGACACCCTGTTTCTGCCAAAATCTCTACTCCTTTTCTACTTTATATGTTTAGCCATTTGTAGCATCTTAAGTGAAAAATAGAGCTGCTGTGAGTTTTTCAGGGAAGTGAAGGGTGAAGGTTTATACTAGAGGCCAAAATCTGTGCCAGTGTTTCACAGTATGTGTCATATTTAATTAATACTTTTTTTTTGCTTTGTTTTTATTAATCTCATTATTTATATATACTCTTTTATTCAGAGTAACAGAGCAGTATGGAAGTGAAAAAACCTTGACTACATGAATATAAAGAGTTTGACCACAGCAGTTGGAATATCTTTATTATCTTATTAACTACAGTGGTGTGCAGTTGTGTACAAACTTCAAATATAACTGGGTTTCTTTCGTTCCTCGTTCCTCTATTCTTCACAAGGTTTTCAAAGGAATGCTTGAGTATCTGTGGCCATCTGTGTGCTGACTTCAGCAGTTCATTAAGGGTCCTCCTATCTTCTTTTTTGGCTCTATCTTTATCGCCCATAGTACTTATTAACTAGAAATCAAATTGTATTATCAATACCTTCACTAGGCATTTATCAGTGTTGTTCTTTAGCACACCCTGTTGTTCGGTTATACATTATTTCATTTCATAATAGCAGAGTTTTATATATATATGAACAAACCAGACTAAAGGAAGGAAAGCTTAACCTACTATGAGGTATGGTAATCAGAAACATGTATTGGGATTAGAGATTAATGGGGAGGAAATTAACTTGTCGAACTCAGCAGAAACCCCTTTTATTCTTTTTCTTTCACCTAGTTTTATTTGCATGAAAGTGGCTGTAAATGACAGCACTTCAACTGCCCAATCTCACCAAAAGAACAACATTTGCTTTGATGACTATGTGAGCTTTTATAGATGTCAATCACAGAAATGTATGAAATATGGTAACTGTCATCAAGGTATTTTAAGCTGTCATCATCTCACATTTTGGATGTTTATTCACAAGTTTAAAAGTAAAAACGTACATTTCATTTAATATTTGAGTGCAGTTAAGAATGTGTGTGTGTGTGTGTGTGTGTGTGTGTGTGTGTGTGTGTGTGTGTGTGTGTTTGTGAACACTAAGTGATCATGAACAGCTTTTCTCATATTTATGTAAAACGACTGTTTTTATAGGATTTTTACTAGAAACTATACAGAGCTGAAATTTTATATATGCTGTAAACTCATAATTCAGCATCTAATTATGGGACAGTTATCATTTGAGTGACTTTATAGAAATATGAAATACAATAATTAACAGCACTCCTAAAATTTTTGGCAGTGGTGGCTCAGTGGTTAAGGCTCTGGATTACTGATCCAAAGATCAAGGGGTTCAAGCCCAACTACCGCCAAGCTGCCACTGTTGCGCTCCCTCACTTGCTCAGTTTATATATAATTTGGGGGCAGCCGTGGCCTAATGGTTAGAGAGGTGGGGTTGGCATCTAAAGGTTGCTGGTTTGAGTCCCGCAGGAAAAATGTGTGGAAGCAGGTGGAGTTGCACCTTTTCTTCCTCCACCTTCATGGCTGAAGTGCCCTTGGGCAATTCACCTAACCCCCAACTGCTCTCCAGGCACTGCAGTGCATGTCAGTCCACTGCTCAGAGTATATGCTCACTTTTTAGGTGTATGTGTGTTCTCACTTTAGATGGGTTAAATGGAGAAGCCAAAGTTTTCCTTGTGGGATTAATGCAGTATATATATATAAATAAATAAATAAATAAATAAATAAATAAATAAAAACAATTTAAAAAAATGTCGCTCTGGATAAAGGCGTCTGTCAAATGTAAAAATAAAAATCCCAACATTTCGAAATCACTAAGGCTCTTAAACTTACTAAAGTTATAAGAGTAGAAAACAATAGGTCATTTGTTTAGTAATTCCTATTAAGCATAAGGGAGAAAACACACAGGGATGGCAGATCGAGATGGAAATAAAATCATCAGTCAAGCCCTCATTTGAAACTCTTATGACTGACTGCTATAATAATGAAAGTTTAACTAGGATTTATAAATGTTACTGATTTGTTGTTTCAGAAAACACATCCATAATCCATTTTCTGCCCCAGTATGTAGTTAACAGGACAATCCGGACAAGAGGAGGTTAAAATCGCCTTTATAAAATTCATGCGGACTGTAAAGGCTGTGGATTAGCAATTTTGCAACAAATAGTCAGGTCTAATATCACTTTCACTGGAAAAAAAGAAAGGATTACACGAAATGGAAATAAAGTTAGTTTCACTTTGAAAATTAAAATAAACAGTCTTTCGAGATCAGTACTGTGTAAACTGCTTTCTGTTTACTGGCATTATCACTCTGGGCTTTCCCTTGAGTGTTTTCTACATAGAAGGATTGAGAAAGATTTTTTTGTCCCTATGGAAGAGAAAACAGGAGAATGAGCGGAGCATGCTGTGACTTGCTGTTCTAGCTGTCCAGTATGATTTTAATCTCCTGCCCGGCAGCACTTGCAGTATCTCTGATTCTTCTGAATGTTAAAGGCATTGGGCTACTGTCCAGAAGTGCTCCGAGTTCAAATTCCAGTACCACCAAGTCATAGTCACCGGGTTCTCGAGCATGGCTCTTAACCCTCAATTGCTTAAATCTGTTCTGTCTCAATTTTAAGACACTTTGTAAATGTTGTGCTCTGATTATTTGTATGTATGAAGTGAGTCTAGGCATCTCGGTTCATCTGGAAACAGGAGGTCTTCATGACACAGAGACGTGAGTTTGTCTTGAAGTCCTATGGAACAGTCACTCCACACTAATGAGGAACACAGGAAGAGTTTTCAATAGGGTCTGATTGAGTGTGTGTATGTGAATACATATGTGTGTGTATGCTTGTGAGGCTGCTAGTGGGTGGAGGGGAGATGAAGCAAAAAATAACATCATCAGGGCTTTGTAAACTATATCTACAGCACGAGAGTCTAAGGGAGCACAGGACAATGTGTCACGTCTCCAATCAGCGTATGGTAGCTTGTGTTTTGTCAGGTTTAAGATAAGAGTCCAGTTGCTTAATCAGACCAATCATAATGAAGTGAGTTGCTGAACATCTGGATTCCAGTCGCTGATGTTCCTGTAAAGGTTTTTTTTTTTTTGTTTGTTAGTTTTGGGGGGTTTTTTTTGTTCTTTTTATATTGAACACTGAATTTAGAGCACTTAAAGCAAAGCCGGCTGGGAATCAGGTCGTGTTGTTAAGTGCATATTGCTTTTAAAAAATTTTCTCCCATTTGTCTCTGTCTTCAAAATAGAACAGTTACATAAAATCAGTCTCTTAGTGCGTGTCAGAACAGTGGCTCACAAGAACCCTTCTGCTTGAGTGATGCTGGTGAAGCCATGTTGACATTTTTTACCATTCAACCATCAAAGCCCAAGTCTTTTTCCTGGGACACCTTATCTGGACATCTGCACACAAAATACACACGCACACCAACACACACACACAAAAATAACAACATAGATAAAGACAAGAAAAACGCAGGCAAAACTGATTCTAGAATTTGTTGAAATTACTAATGACTATATATAAAGATTTAGGCACTGCAGGTGGAGCACCTGATAGATGCCTCTGTTGATAGGAGTCTGAGGCTGGTGTTATAAGGGTAGTGCGGCTTCTTTAAGGAGGAAATAAATAAATATGTCCTGCCTTTCCCGAATTTGGTCTGGAACGAAAGAAGGGAAGGCTTAGCTGATTTCTGCACTCATTTGTGTCAGCTGTCTTTTTAGTTTAATTATCTGTTTAACGAGTTCATGTTCCGTGTTTCCGCAAAGATTGTGTTTGAGTTTGGGACTTAGTAATTGATTGCATACTAACAATGTACTGGTGGGGGTGCAGACATACTAAACTAGCGTTAGTATATACTGAATATATGGTCGCTGCCTTATTTTCATAACCCTAACACTATGTGGTGTATATTTGTGTGTGTGTGTGTGTGTGTTTAGGGGTAGGGGTGATGACAAGGACAGCGGCCTTATTACATCATTACACAGAAAACCATTCCAGAACACCCTCAGTTCTCAAATCTTCATACTCCCATCATGCACCTCTGCAGTTTGAGACCCAAACTAAAAACCTTTAAAATGTAGGTGTTTAATGGTTAATGTAGAAAAATATGACATCACTACACCTCATACAGTGTTAATGTGCACATTCATCTAGAACAGGGGTCTCAAACTTATGGGGCGCGAGTTTGATATGTATGGCACTTTACAGTATTGTGGGCGGAGCTGAACGAACCTACTAATCACGGTGGGGTATATGGCTGTCGGGGCAGGACATCGGCCGGGTTTGATGCAAGCAAAGAAACATTTCTCACTGAGTGAAAGTTATAGCAGCGTTGCCATGGAGAGTTTTCTTCCGTGCCTGGCTGGCTGCCTCGTTTCTATTGGGCTCACGCGGACATTCGGCCCAGCGCGCTGCGTTCACAACACTTCAAAAACAAGTGTCTTTAAGTTGCTGCCCAGCGTGACATTATACATAAATATATATATATATATATATATATATATTTCTACACACGTCACTGGCACTTAGAGAGTTAATATGAGGTCTCTCACTCTCTCTGATAAAATAAATCAAAGTGATGCACACGTGGCAGGATAAAAGAAAAGTAAGAACTCAATGCAGCCAAATGTTGGGTCTGCAATCACATAGCGACACCATTGGTAATAACAGTCCCCGGTAACCCGGACCAGTTATAGGGTCGCACCGATTTCTGGGGGTCATTGTTTTTTTTTGCACTGTATTTGCTTTGCCTCACACAATGAACATTACATATATTTCTATATGATGTAAAAAGGAGTTAAAACAAATGACATCAACAGCAGCACTGTTTCATTTCCACTTCCTTTTCCTGTATCAACGGCACGCTTCCTTTTCTTGTAACAGTAGCACGGCGCATAACAGTCCGTGAGTAGTCGCCTTTTTTGCGTTTGCTATTCCGGTACTTTCTACAAGTGCCATGGTGTTCAGGTCATCATGAAAGACACAAACATCGAGCGTAAAAACAAGACTGCTACCGGGCTTTTAACCGCGGACCACCGTGCTGCGGTTACAAGGTAAAGGAAGTGGAAATGACATTCACCGTGCGTCAGCTAAATGCTTGATTAAAACTTCAAGGCAAGAGAAGCCATGTTCAGAAGAACAGTTCATGTTCTTCAATGTTCCATTCATGTTCAGGACAATTCATTTTTAGAAGAAGGTTAAAGAAGTGTTAATACAGACATTAGAATCTGAATACAGCAGATAGATAATAGAAGACTGAAGAATAATACATAATAGACAAGACAATAATACAACATAATAGAAGACTGAAGAAACCTCATATAGTCGCTGACCAGAGAAATCAAATTATTATTATTAAGATTATTATTTTATTTTATTTATTACTGATTATTTTCTTATTAATTCTTATTTTGTTTGTTTATTTTTTCATCTTGTTTTGTGTTAAACAAAATTAAAATAAAGAGATTTGAGAAGATAAAAAATTTAAAAACAAAGCTTTTCTTGTGGAAAACCTAATGCGGCCCAGCCTCACCCAGACTCTGCCTCCAGCGGCCCCCAGGTAAACTGAGTTTGAGACCCCTGATCTAGAAAAAGTGTGTTTTTTTTTTTTTTGCATGAACTATGGACAGGCCACAATGTGAGTAAGCTTCATAGTTATTGTAGTGCCAATGCATATCCAATCAGGAACAGGGCATATACAAATGGGTAGAAGGGCTAACATTGGGTGTGGGTTGTTCAGGTCTATTCTTGGCTATGTGGCTGTGTTATTATCAAAATAATTTTTATTGAACATAAATCATTGTGGTGTGTAAGAAATTAACATGATGGGCCATGCTGTTGCAGGAAAATAATCATGACTGGTTGTCACCCACTTAAAGCTGAATATTTTTCCAATAACAAATTATTACAAAGTTTTTTTTTCTTTTTCTTTTACTGCAGGACTTGTCAGTACTAGCATTTTTTAAAAATCCAACTTTATTTCCTAGTAATTTTGACGTTACTAGAAAATGCTGTGTCTCTTCTCATTCTCCCTTCTCTTTTTCCCTCACATTAACTCTACTCCCAGAGCAGTTTAAATTTTGTTCACTTGTCCAAACCAAATCTGGCTCGCACAATCAATCTGACAACACTCTGCTTAGACATAAGCATTCATGTCAGGAGCAAGCATGCTAATTTAGGATATCTATCCGATGAGGGATCAGCCTGTGGCCATGTACATGTATAAAGTTACACATGATGAGAGAATGACATTCAGCTGGTCAAATACATAATTACGGGATGTCATTGCACCAAAAAATGTATAATTAAAAAGTATTGATAAAGACACAAAAATGTAGCTTGTATTACTGAGAAGAGGCCAAAGTATGAAATCCTAAAAACTTTTTCAAATGTGACCTGCTCCAGTATAATACGGATTAAGTCACAGGGAAGCGTTTTGAGTAAGAGCCAAAGTAAGTAAAATGGCTTACCTGGACGAAAATGCTGTATTGCCAAAAATACATCCTTCAAAACATAATCTTCGAAAAGAGTAAGTTCAGGTATTCATAAACAAAATCCATCCATGCTAAAATGCTTGTTTAAGAAAGGATTCCATGTCCAATTTATGTTCCACATATTTTGCAGATTTTTAAACCGCTTTTGTGATTGCTCAGGGTATTTCCTTATTATCCATATTTGGTAACAGAATACTTTACCTACTCATGGAATCCCAGAAGGATTCCCTGAATTATATAACGATAAATGAGAAGCCTCAAAACAGACATGACTTGGTGTAAATAGAATAGCGATAGGAAGACGCTAGGAAAATCGTTGAGAGCTGGATTGATTTAGTGTATTGTTTCTAGGGAGTCTTAAAATCAGAAAATGGTTCTGTAACTGTAATTAATATTTTCTCAAAAGTATAATTTCCTGATTAATGACATACAAAGTGATGTAACTCGGTGGATTTTCATGCTATAATCTAGTTTTTTTAAGCATATTAAATTCTCTGGCTAAAAGTATAAATATCTCATTATGTCAAATTTCCTACTTGATCCGTATTATGCTGGAGTGGGTCACATATTAGAAAAGTTATAGCTTTGCATTTGGTTGTTACAAAGAACTGATACTGGAGTATTCCTACATTACACAAAAGCATTAATATTAGCATTCACTCGCTCACTCTCACTCATTCGCCGAACCGCGTAATCCTCTCAGGGTCACTGGGCAAAGGTGGGCTACAACCTGGACAGCTCTAATTTTAACACCTTCTAACTAATAAGAATCAAGAATTTAACAGCAGTGAGTATAACAGTTTTTAATCATCTGTTAATTGAGTTATGTATGTGATCTATCCTTGAAAATATGGGAAAACTGTAAATATCCTAGAAATACTTAACTGGAAAAGTAAAATCTTGCTTTTTTTATGATGCTTTTTCGACTTTTCTGACCCGTAACTATTGTTATGGGTTAGCACATGTTTAAGTTTTCACTCTGGGCTGTTTTTGCATTCATTTACTGAACCGCTTAATCCTACTAGGCTAGCAGAAGGCTGGAGCCTATGTAATCTGACTGGGGGTGAACAGATATGACGGGGTACACCCTAAACACCTCGCCAGGCTATCGCTGGGCACAACCACTCACACATAGTTTAAATCTGGAACAGCCAATTAGCCTGATGTGCATGTCTTTGGACTGTGGGAGAAAACCAGATCACCCAGAGGAAACCTACACAAGCATGGGAAGAACATGCAAACTGCAGAAACGCCCTCACAGAGCGCAGGACTCAAACCCAGGACTTTTTGTAGTGAGTTTGTTTCGTGGTTGGCCTGGTGATTTTTTTGGTCAGCAAATGCTTTCTGTGAGTAATTGTGTATATTTAAATTCGATTGTCTCAAGAAATCCTAAGATCAAATAAAAATTGTTTGAGTGGTTTATATGAGGGTGTGTGTTTTCACTAAAGGGGTTTTACAGGTCATGTTGTTGGCTTAAATGTTAAACAAATGTGAGTCATTTTAAGATCCATGAGCGGGAGTCTCATATATGGCACATCCTCAAAAGGTCCTGGAAATATCCTCTGAAGAAATATATATATATATATATATATATATATATATATATGTGTGTGTGTGTGTGTGTGTGTGTGTGTGTGTGTGTGTGTGTGTGTGTGTTTGTGTGTGTAACTTTCATGCCATTTGATCCCATATGCCTCAAAAATGCACATTAATAAGAATCAGCTGACGCACACGCTTCACACTTACTGAAGCCATACCATACTCATCAGCGCATACTGCACACGTGATAAGGTCAGAAATGAAGCATAATGTCTCTCTTGCAATTTTTTTTGTCTAATCTAAGCTTTCCTGACCTGCTTACCACAAACAGGTGCTGGCTGAACTCCAGTGTGACAAACAACGTTCAGAGTAAATATTAAAGGCAATGTATAGCGGTCTGTAACCAGATTTTCTGTTTATGAAATGTTACAGTGCTCTGTTTTGTTGTTAATATTTTGCTAGCTCGTTATCTTTTACACTGTTTCTGTGCCTACTGGGAAAGTTCTGGATCTATTCGAATTAGGGCTTTTTTCTCAGATCACCAGTATTCACTTTATTATTTATATGTGTGAACAATATGGTAAAAACATCACATCATGGTTCGTTTATTCAAAATTTGCCAAACTGCTTCAAAGCCCACTCTGGGTGAAGGTGGGGTACAATCTGAACAGCTCGTCAGTCCATCACAGGGCCAATACACACGCTAACATTCACCCAGGAACAATTTGGAACAGCCAGTTAGCCAAATGTACATGTCTTAGGACTGTGGGAGGAAACCCACACAATCACGCAAACACATGCAAATTCCACACAGAAACGCCCTCGCCGATTCCGGTACCCAAACCCAGGACCTTCTTGCTGTGAGATGAACATTCTAAACACTGCACCACCGTACTGGCCAAGGATATATTCATATTTTTCTTTAATGTTATACTGTTTTGTGGTGGGCGGCACGGTGGCGTAGTCACAAGAAGGTCCTAGGTTCAAGTTCCAGGCTCGGACGTTTCTGTGTGGAGTTTACATGTTCTTCCTGTGCTTGCGAGGGTTTTCACTGCATACTCCGTTTCTTCCCATAGTCTAAAGACATGCACATTAGGCTAATTGGCTGTTCTAAAGTGCCCCTAAGTGTAAGTGTGAACGGTTGTATGTGTTGGTCCTGCGATGGTCTGGTGAGCTGTTCAGGGTGCTCACCCAATATCGGCTAAAATGGGCTCAGCCTTTCCACAACCCTAATAGGATCAAGTGGTTCTGCAAATGATGAGGATGTAGAGTGCTGTAATTTATCTCTATTTACTGTAAAATGGTCCAAACTGTATATATTTTGATATTTCATAGTTGCTTTAACATTTGTGGTCGTCATGCTGAGTCTCAAGAAAAATAACATACCAAATGAACTGAATAAAAAAATTATGCAACCACTTACCAAGAAAACCTTTCTTATCTTATCGATTGTTGATTTATAAAGGAGAATTAAAGCTGTCATTATATTACTAGTTATTCGCTCAAAAAATAGAATAATTTAAAATTGGTACTGTTCAATCATTTAAAGATCTTAAAGAATTTAAAAAAATAGTCTGAGTAAATTCCAAGTAAGTTTTGTGATATTCTTAACCAAGAGATTATAAATAAAACATGCCCACAAGCTCATGAACCCTGTTACCTCTGAGACACTGACCCAAGCATATAATCTTTCAGCCTCTTTGAAGAAGAAAAAAAACAAGCTTATCATGAAGGACAATCTCATAAGCCATGTTCTTCATTCCTGTCTCTGTGTAACCAGTTTGTCGAAGCTCGTGTGGCAATCACACATTCACGTGAACTGTACTTGTATGTAGACTCACACGCCAAATTTGTGTTTCATCCGCATGCAATGTTTATGTTGTTTTGCACTGCTACATACTCTGGAGAAATAACTATTTCTGAATATGAGATCGCTCACATACAGAACCACTGCTGATACGACCGGCATGTCACATGTGACAGAAAATGTAATACAACAATACAGATATAACTCTTATTGATTCAGGTTAAGATTCCTGTCCTTGGTTTAGATTCCACTGTGTAATCCTCAATGGTGTGTGTGTGAAGAGTGTTGAAGCATGTGCACCACACCTTACCCTCAGTATACTGTTTGCAGTAGCCAGTTGACTGTTAAAGCTTTATGTTACAGAGAAATTACGTGTGTGTTTGTGTGTGTTTATGAGGGAATGACTGAGGACATGGCCTGAGGGGTGGAGATCTTGAGGAGGAAAAGCAGTGCTCTGGGTGGAAGGGGTGGAATGGCAGAACGGGGGAAGGCAGCTTAGATGGAAAGATAAGATGAAAGCTGGCACTTTGGGTGGTCTGGTAGGTAATGGGCAATGGCCTGCTGTGGGCACTGTAATGTACTCTCAGTGTACAGACTGTTTATACACTTATTTTGTCATATGATGCATGCATTAAATCTTATTCTTTTCTGAATAACAAAGATCATACATACATACATACATACATACATACACACACACACACACATATATATATATATATATATATGAATTATTTAATTAATTTATTTATTCATTCATTCATTCATTCATTTATTCTCCCCTGCGTTTCCTGCCTACAATCTGAAGCAAAAGCTCTTTCACTAGCTGATTTCAGCATTCATTCGTACTGTCTTGGTAGTTTAATTATCCGTTATTTAGTTCATGTTCTGTGATTCCATTCATGTTTGGTGTTGTTTTTCTCAGTGAAAGTTTGTTGACTTGAGATAGATTGTGTTTTTTATTCTGTGTGAGTCTAAGTGGTGGTGTATGAGCAAATGAAGTGGAGGAAATCGGGGTATCAGGAGCCACTGGGGGCGCTGTGGGTTTTGGACCCATGAACTGTGGAAGGCCTATGGCCTGCCAGTCTGAAAAGTTATTATGTCATATATTTGGTCCTCCATAAAGCTTATGCAAATTGCTGGACTTCCCTATGACATACTGGAGTTAATAATTGTTCATTAACAGCATCAACATGAATATGAACATGAATACAGATACTGTAATATCTTTGGAATGAGTGATCATATTTCCTTTATTTAAAGACATTTGTAATCCTGAAATAGAGAACTGTCCAATGAAGTTGTTTCTAATGAAATATATATTTAAACTGTCAATGATTATACCTATAGAATAGAAATTGTATGATTTACTGCATTATTTGATTATTGAATGATTTATGATTTACTATTATATGAGGAGTTTATTTACTGAAGTGAGTGTAAGATTATTTTATTATTTTATTTTCCACTCTGTACGAGTATTGCTTGGGCTGGCCTTGAACACGGAACATTGGAACAAAATGTTGGACTTTGAAAAGAAACAAAATGGCTGTCCAAAGCATTGAGGGGGTGTCGAGCCTATACTTCAAGGTCAGCTCGGAACATGTTGAGACATGAGATATGAGGTCATGAGGGACCAATCAAAGTGTAGAGCTAGAGGATGATAGACCAATCAGAGTGGATTCGGCACTGTATATAAGCCAATGCAAGCTGGTAGAGTCGGTCCAAGAGTATTCACTCAGAAGTTTCTTCGGTGTGATTGATTGTAGGCTTTTCTTTTCCCAAATAAAAGGCTATATAAACACCTGAAAAAGGAATTTGGATCTCCTGCGTCGTGAACTGGACACTTTTCGTCGCGACAGAGCCTCTATTTATTTTGGGTTTCAGGTTCTTTATGAATAAATCTGTTTAATTTTTTATTGCTGCCTGCCATCAGTGATACATACCAGCCAATCAGCATTACTTTAGCCTTATTGAGTTTCCTGTGGCATGGACATAGACAACCATCCAAGTCATGCTGTCATGCTCCATACCTATGAGTCTCTGCTCAGGAGCTCCACTACAAGAGTCCTGGATAAGTTACTGGCTTGTGTTTCCACTATACTTGATAAATAGATAGATTCCAGCAGTATTGACAGTAAACGGCACAAGCTTAAGCTTAACAAGAAACAAACTTAACTTAAAGGCAAATAGGGTAAAAATTAGTTTGACAACATCTTAACATTGTGCTTTCCCTTTTTTTGGATGGCTTAAAGTTGGTGGTCTAAAAAATAGCTTAGACAGGTCTAGTCATGAATCTGGTACAGTAAATGAACTTGGATAGTTTTAATAATTTGCATGGACCATCTGGCCAGTCGGCGTAAATACTGATTTAATTTTTGAACTTACTGTATGTTGTCAACTTAAGTCATTAATAGTGTTAACATTGTTTAAGAAATGACACTCTTAAGCTTGTAGTTGAAAAGTCAGTCATGGCAAGGTCTGCCACATCAGCTGCTGGGTTCCTGGTGTAGAGGAAACACAAATTGTATTCCACTTAGTGGTTTTTCCCTGTTTCCTCCCCAATTTGGTGTGCTTTTAATTCTCAATCAGTCAGCCCTTGCTTATATGCCCTCTTCCATACAAAAGCTCATGTAGACACCATGGGCTGCAAGTGTCACTGAAAGTTAATAGTGAAAGACAGTAATGCCATCCCTTCCACCCAGATGGAGCAGTTCATTTTGCCCTCATGACTTCCAGCCATAAATTACTGTGGCCATATTGGGATTCAAACTTGCATTCATCTGAAGACAGGTGAACTGCATTTCTGTTGTGCCACTTGGGAGCTGTATATTTTTTTAGGATATTTGTGACCCAGTCTGGCAAAATGAGTCACAGTGACCAAAAATTCAAAATTGAGTTAGCCATACCATTTAA
>JAOUQZ010000051.1:8489246-8505639 GCA_028564935.1 Neosilurus hyrtlii | reverse complement strand
TTCCACATGTGTTAATTCATAGTTTTGATGCCTTCAGTGTAAATCTACAATGTCAATAGTCATGAAAAGAAAGGAAACTCATTGAATGAGAAGGTGTGTCCAAACTTTGATATACATACATACATACAAAGAATGTTAATCTAAACAGTAAGCAATAAATAAGTAACAAGGAGAAGCAGTTAAACGTCTGTGATTAAACCTAGACAGTTGAGCTCTATATTTGACCACTCAACCTTTTCAGGTTCGCTTTGTTAGGACTCCTGCACATATTAATAGACTGTGACTCTCTCTGGAAAGCTTAGTAAACTTGAAAAGTGAATTGTGTACCGTAATTGGGATTGAGCGGTTTAGAGAATGAATGAATGAATGAATAACATGTCCGTATTTTAGCTCGGTAAACATAGTTTTATTTGCCTGTCTTTGCAGAAAACCAAGAGGGACGTGAACAACTTTGACCAGGATTTTACACGTGAGGACCCCGTCCTTACCCCTGTGGATGATGCCATTATTAAGCAGATCAACCAGGAGGAGTTCAAGGGCTTTTCCTATTTTGGAGAGGAGGCGCTATCTTAAATGTCAGCCTGTCAGCACCTGTTCAGAAACACATACAACAACATTCTCTTTCTCTCTGTCTCTCTCTCCCTCTCCCTCTCTTCCTTCTCTTCTTTCTCTCTCACACAAACACACACAAGTGGGGATAAATGCGGCCAGAAATGCTGATATTGGGGTCGAGACAAGATGTTCGGGGGTGCGTCTGCCGCTACTACTGCTTCTGTTCTATTCCGCCTCCAGTTGCTTCCTCTTGCCTTCTTTCACTTCATTTCTTCCCCCCCCCCATCCCTCGCCCCTCCTAGCTTTCCAGATGCTCTGTAAAATTTCAAACTGCGAAGAGTGTCTACTTTTTGAGAGGAGGGGCAGCATTGCACTATGTTGAACCAAATTTGATGATACCAATGATTGTTGTACCATTAGCAATCAGATCTCTGAGAGAAATGAAGAGCAAACCGTGACAGTGATGATGTCAAAAAAGGAAGAATGTTATCCTGCATTAATGACGACGAAATGTGTTGTGCGGTGCGGTCGAATTCCTTTGTGTGTATTCAGGTGAAAAATTTGGGAGCAATTTTATTCCTTCTTATAATAATGTTACTATACAGTATATTTCTTGATAGTGTTATAAAGGCCTGCTGTATGTGGGTTGTGTTGATCCAAAGTGTTGGTGACTGGTTGTGTGCATGTGTTTGCATGAGCGAGTACACATGCCATGTTTAAATCTTTTTTTTCTTCCCCATTATTGTTGTTGTTTTTTCCTCACACGTATTAATGATCTTTTTCCGGTTGCTATGTGTGTTTAGTGAACTGCCACTATGCAACAGCAGACATAGAGGCCAGTGCCCGTAGCCGTCTTGCCCTTTGTACAGACCGTAGTGTACATTCAAATCTGCTCCAAAGCCTGTGAATGCTTCAAATAGAGTAGTCATCTGTTGCATGGTCTGGCAAAAGAAGCTATTATTTGAGTTGTACTATGTACTAAAGTGTATGGAGAGAAAAACAAGTTTCTGATATTCATGTGCAGTACACTGAACATATTTTTTCAGTTATTATTCGTATTCTTTTGCTGTTGTTTCTTCCTCGATTCTCGTGTGTTGACTCTTCCTGTCCATCAGCTTTGCTGATAATAAATGGATAAGCGCGTTCGATGGGTCAGAAGCCTGACTGAACAGCAGGATGTCCATGTTGACTTAATAAGGAGGGTCTCTCTCTCTCTCTCTCTCTCTCTCTCTCTCTCTCTCTTTCTCTCTGTTACACTCTCTCTCTCTGACTCTTTTTCTCTTACTGTTTCTCTCTCTTGCTTTCGCTCTGTTACTTTCTCCATCTCTGTCTATCTGTTATTCTCTCTCTTTTCTTTCCCCCCCCCCTCTCTCTTGATTTCTGTCTCTGTTACTATCTCTATCTATCTGTTATTCTCTCTTTCTTTCTGTTACTCTCTTTATCTGTTATGCTCTCTCTTATTCTTTCTCTCTCCATTACTCTATTTCTCTCTGTCTCTCTCTCTCTCTTTCTGTTACTCTTTTTCTCCATCTCTTTCTTTCTGTCTCTCTCTCTCTCTTTCACACTCTCTCTCTCTCTCTCTCTCTCTCTCTTGATTTCTGTCTCTGTTACTATCTCTATCTATCTGTTATTCTCTTTCTTTCTGTTACTCTCTTTATCTGTTATGCTCTCTCTTATTCTTTCTCTCTCCATTACTCTCTTTCTCTCTGTCTCTCTCTCTCTCTCTTTCTGTTACTCTTTTTCTCCCTCTCTTTCTCTCTGTCTCTCTCTCTCTCTCTCTCTTTCACACACACTCTCTCTCTCTCTCTCTTGATTTCTGTCTCTGTTACTATCTCTATCTATCTATCTGTTATTCTCTTTTTCTTTCTGTTACTCTCTTTATCTGTTATGCTCTCTCTTATTCTTTCTCTCTCCATTACTCTATTTCTCTCTGTCTTCCTCTCTCTCTCTTTCTGTTATTTTTTTTCTCCCTCTCTTTCTCTCTCTGTCTCTTTCTCTCACACACACACACACACACACACTCTCTCTCTCTCTCCCTCTCTCTCTCTCTCCTCATGTACATAAAGCATAAACGGTGGAATGTAGCTTAAAAATGTGTGTGTTCTCATAATTTATTTTATATCGGACACATAGTGACCCTCTCGTGTCAGTAAGCAGGTCATTTCCTGCTTATACTTGTTTCAGATTACTAAGCCTTGTTAAGACACAGCTCCGTAATTCTTACGTAAGGTTTTCCTATCCATCGTATACATATATAGTGAAGTCAGATATTTATGAAATGTGAACAAATCATTACGGAGAGGTCGATAACAGGAACAGGGTACATTTCAGGCGCACTAATTAAACCTTACTGGAATGTGACGACTTTGCTTGAACAACTCAGTGGCAATTTGACAAATCTTTAGTCATGTTTTCAAAGTTTTCTTTCTTTTCTTTGTTCTTTCATCACTTGTGTATTTTTCCCCATGATTATAAGTGTCTATTCTTTAAAACTGCTTTGTTATTGAACTGTTTGTAGC
Organism: Neosilurus hyrtlii; assembly: GCA_028564935.1. Taxonomy (NCBI): domain Eukaryota; kingdom Metazoa; phylum Chordata; class Actinopteri; order Siluriformes; family Plotosidae; genus Neosilurus; species Neosilurus hyrtlii. The sequence continues at coordinate 8,502,568 of JAOUQZ010000051.1, read as the reverse complement.
TCCTTCTTTCTGTCACATGCCAAACTTTCCCTGTGCTCTACGTTGTTTTTTCCACTTTCTTTTCTAAATGAATGAATTTGCTAGTTAGGAAACCATAATGGTCTGTCTTCAAAGTAAATAAATAAAAACAAGAAATAGCTCAAATATTACCTCTTAAATTAAGTGCAAAGGTTTGTCTGGCTAAGTATTAAATATTTGTGCATACAGTATTACAATACATAAAAGCGTTTTATGATGTATGTATTATATACATCTTGTATTAGATTTTAGTTTGTTTGGTGAATCTTTGTGTGAAAAGAGAATTCCTTCTATTTTTTTCCCTGGTTATTCTCTCTCTCTCTCTCTCTCTCTCTCTCTCTCGCTCTCTCTCTCTCTCTCAATGTAAGCATTTTATTATGTGCCAAACGTACTGTAATCTAAAGGATGTGAATGTGTTTGGTTTTTCTTTTTGATCCTATTAAATACTATGATGTCGGAACTTGGAGTGATCTGGAGTGATCATATAGATTTAGCTTTATTTTTCACACCCTCACACTGACATCAGAAGCAAACCTTGCAGTCCCCATGTCACCTGAGGGATAATGTTTTTTTTTTTGTCTAACCTGTTGGGCTGGCTTGGTTGGGTGCTGTAATGATCAGTTTATCTATGTTGAACTTTACTCCTGTTTTCCTCACAGCCCAGAGGAAATCCACCACAGGTTTATATCCTTTCTGTCCCATTTCAGCGACTGAATTTAACAGTTAACCTGATGTCACCGTTCACATTATAGCTGCATGTATAATATGAAATGTGATTATTTTGTGGTTGTACAAGAAAGATCTGTAGATCTAAAAAAAAAAAAAAACACACACATTTCAAGCACTCTGAGTTCAGGAGGTGCAATACAAAGGCAAGATCCGAGTATGGAAGGCCAAATGGATCACAAATAGGTACAACTTGTACCAGGACTCACTCTCTCTCACTCAATCCTGTTAGGGTCTCTGGGAGGCTGGAGCCTATCCACTGGGTGAAAAAGAGGTTCACCCTGAACAGTCCATCTCAGGGCGAACACATTCAACCATTCAAAACTCACACCTAAGGACAATTTGGAATAGCCAGATAGCCTAACATGCATGTCTTTAGACTGTGGGAGGAAACCAGAGTACCCGAAAGAAACCCACACAAAAAATATTTCATTATAATGAATACATCTTTCAAAATAATGGAACTTTTTTTTTCATAGTAATAGAAACAAGTTCATAAAAATGTATAAACATTTTAGGATAATGAGCTTGGTTTTCAAATGTATTATGACTGAAAAGGGCCTCTGTAATAATTTTGAACCCTTTAGTAAATCTGGCTATTTGTATTGATTTCATGTTAGCCTCCTGGTATAAGTGGACAGCACGATGGCATAGCGATTAGCACATCCGTCGTATAGCAAGGAGGTCCTGAGTTTGAGTCCCAGGCTTTCTGCGTAGAGTTTACATAGTTCTCTCCATGCTTGTGTGGGTTTTATCTGGGTACTCCGGTTCCCTCCCCACTGTCTAATTGTCTGTTTCAAATTGCCCCTGGGTGTGGGTTTAAATGGTTGTGTGTTGGCCCTAATTTCCTAATGTGATTTTATTTCATAATATGATTTTGTAGCAGAATGACTTCTTATTTCACAAGAACGGTCCATAATAATAATTTATTTATTTAAAAAAACTATTTAATAAGAATTGAGGAATATTTCAGGATAATTAATTGAAAATTAACTTGTGAATGAATTTTGATTATACCAGGCCACCATACAAAATAGCTTGCGGGCACAATCCTACAATGGTGCAGATAGGTGTGTCTAGTTTTGTGGGCGATCTACAATGTGCTGTTTTTTAACACAGGTGCAGCCAGTTCGTTCCAGTATGATCCACACAATCTTCCTAGAGCCGCACAATTAAGTGCAGGGTGGCAAGCAAGCGAGTGACATTCAGCTGGGGGTGATTTACTAACAAGACAGACACAACATGAATAAAATCAGAAAAGCATATAAACATAGGTTATACACACTCTAGTGGAACACCATGGCTATGCAAAATGAGGATAAATTCTCTGCAAAAGAACTCTCTGCATTGCCTCCCTTAACAATTGTAGCAAAAAATAAGACATTACTTTTTTCCGGCTGTAAATAAAGCTGCAATCAGCAGTAAATTGCATGTCGCAAAGCTTAGTAATTCAGTTTGTACATTAAAATATCCTCTAACTGAGCAATACTTTACGAATGTTGCTCTCTTCAAGCTGGAGTTGGTAAATTTTTAGCTTCATACACAATCTGTTATGTTGGCTGAAATGGTCTTTACAGCCCCGATAGCAATCAATGACCAACGAGATAATAAAAAGGTCATCTGTGGCCAGTGTAATCCTGTAATGCACTGCTTCATGGTCCGATCAGATGCTTCCATGTCTCCCTGCTCTTGCGTAACCATACTGTACACAAACTTGCAGTCAGAGCACAGAGTGACATGGCTTTGAAAGGGCCTCTGCGGGTAGGTAGTTTAGCCAGAGCCCTGAAGAGATGCCTTTTTGTACAAACTCTAGCTTTTAAAGCACTGTGCTGTACATTGCCATAAAACTCAGATTATGTACTTTGACATTTGTACACTGCTGTAAAATGCAGACTTTGTACTACACACAATCAAATGTGGACCAGACAGCCACAAGTTGGGCAGCCATGGGATAAAAGATCATATGCTCTCTCTCCCTTTTCAATCACAGCAACTCTAGCCAATAGCAGGTGACTGTGAGCCTATGCATGAGTGTAAATAGTGCTGGTGTCTGATACAGTGTGAGTAGTGGTTTGAAAAGAATTCAGATATCACTGATTCAAGTCTGACTAAGAAAAAAAAAGAGAACAAACCTTAAAATGATTTTTATCAACTTTATAATAATGTCAGAGTCGGCATATTTATTCAAATTTATTTGATATCTTTGCTAAGAATTTTATTTTAAGTAAAATAAATAAATACATTAATTAACTTTGAGTGAGGGGGCAGTAGTGGCCCGGTGGTAGGGTGCTGGCTTACTGATTCGAAGGTCAGTGGTTGAAGCCCCACTATCATCAAGTGCAGCCAACAAAGGCCAGCAATGACTCTCACTGTCTGTGGTGAGAGGCATGTAAAAGAACCCTTGCTGACTTTCTTAAAGAGTAGGCTGCATTGCTGGCGAGCTGTCCAGGGGGTACCCCGCCCTCGCTCAGAGTCGGCTGAGATGGGCGCCAGCCTCCTCGCGACCCTAATTAGGAATAAGCGGTTTAGAAAATGAATGAATGAATGAATAATTTTAAGAAATGCATTTGGAGAGGATTTTTCCAGACTAGTAATAATAATAAAATAGTAGATTCCACTGGTGGTATGTGGTAAACTTTTATTTTTGTATAAGGAGCAGCACCAAAGATAAAACCATTGTTCACAGTTACAGCATTTCACACTTCACAGTTATCTGATGATTTTATTTCCATTTGGGGTAGTCAGTCTTAAGGTTTTTTCCTTCCTTCAAAATGTCTTGCAAACTGCTTTAGTGATCTAATCATTTTTGACCCATCCTCTAGATAGCATTATCTCAACGTGATTGGTGTTTCTGGGGGATATTAGTGATCAGTGTTCCTAAGGACAGTGTTGGCTCAGTGACTAAGGATCTAGGTTGCTGTTCAGAAGGTTGGCTGCCGCTTAACTTTCATCTGCTCAGTTGTATAACTGAAAAAAAAGGAAAATAAGTTGCTCTGGATAAGAGCATCTGCCAAATGTGGTAAACGGGATGTCTGTTTATTAAAGATTTTACATTATCTCCTCCATAATTAAACTCTGAACAATGTTTCCAAACAGCAGTTAAATTAATGCCGGACAACCAGCGTTTCTACTGTATTGGTGTTTCTTCCATGAACACAGATATTTGTGTTATACCTATGGTAACCTGTTTTGAGTCCTATGATATTCTCATACTCTAATCCTGTGAAAATGGGGGCACTGTGTAAAAAACTGGCTGTCATCCCTAAAATGTTAATGCAGTACAGTTCATAATCACAAAGATTTCATCATGAAAAATTCTGGCATTGTCCAAATGCTTATGCACCTAACTTTAAACGCACTATGTTTAAAATTGCCAAGTGGGAATGAATTCATTTTAAATGTGCGCATGTAAACATAACTAATGACACACCTGCTTATTCTTTTATTTGTAAAAAGCTAGAAGTTAAACCGATATTGTGAAATAAATAAAAAAGTGACATTATAACAGTTCTTATCATCATAATAGCTCAATTCATCAGCCTGTGAGTAACAATGCTACTCGGGTATAAGCTATTGTGAGTATAAACAAAAAAGAAATATCATTTGGTGTGTAATTTATGAGGAAAGAAGTAAACACAGACAGAGCAGAAAGAAATAAAACCACTGAATACCTCCTGAAAAAGTCACCATAAAGATCCTCCAGTCATAATAATGCTTTACTGCCTCTTTTGTTGTAAAAGTTTTTGACTGCTTGTACTTGCTCTAACACGTCACGTCTGCATCCAGAAAAAAATATCACTACAAAGTCACCGCTTCCTTGGAAAAGGTCTGTAAAATAAAAGTTTATGGTTCTTATCTCTGTACACTCTCTATTGTGGTCTTCTTGTTAGGGGAAAAAAATCCCAGAGGCTGTATATTATAATGACAGTTAGATGTGGTACTAAACTGTCTTTTGCACACAATTAAAGTTTAAAAAATGGTCAACAAGTGAACACATCACACTGTGTTAAGCATCACAGGAAAATAAGCTATTAGAAACACACATGTAATTGCAATTCATGACAGTGATATGGCAGCCTTACAGAATTTCCTGTGGTGTGCGGACATTGGCTGGACACAAAACAACCATCCAGGCCATATTCCATGACTCGGGAGCTCCACTAATATTTTGTCAGACCATCTTTAGCCTTAATAACTTAATTGCCATGGCATTGTTGCACCAGTTGGTCAGGTCGAGGTTTAACAACATTGATGCAGCATTAAAATGAAGTCAGCTGATGACCTGAATGTACTGAATGAGCAGATTATCACATCCATGGACTTTTTCTTCCCTGATGGCTCGGATATACATTTGGGGCTCCAATAGTGAAAGAGAGGTCCAGGGAGTATGAGAAATCATTTTCACATATGAACTGCCACCTTAACTCTGGAGAAGACCTTATGGAGTGGATCTGTTTTTCCATCATCAATTTGAGGTGAAATCCGACTCTGCATCAAATTAAATGTGAAGTTTGTCAAAACGATGCCCTGGCATAGGCACTGCAATCAAGCATAAAGGCAGTTCAACGTGCAAATTTCACTGCCTAATCTAAACTTGGTTTATGTGCTAGAGTGCATTATATAGAGCAGTGGTCACCAGCCTTGTTCTGAGTTATCTACTTTCTTGAAAGTTTCATCTCCAACCACCATATCACACACCTCTTTTAGGTAACAAAAACGTTTTAAAGGTAATGATAAGATGGTCAGTGGGGCCCCATTATGGTTGGAGCTAAACTCTTCAGGGAGGTTGATCTCAAATGGCTGATGTTACCTGATATAGAGTGAGTGTGATCAAACCATGAAGCTTTATACTATTATATTTACAGTATACACTCTTTTCTTTAAAATACCACCAGTGGAAAAGTATCATCAAGTATCGAGCTGGCGGCATGAAGTGAATGCTCTTACATAATAAAAGTCCCTGCTAGTCTACCTGTTTTAAAAGCAGTTATAAAATATCCGATTTTGGGTGCTTATTTTATTTATTTATTTATTTATTTTAATTATATATATTTTTTAATTGTTCATATAGAAATATACTGCACCACTGCTTTCTACTTACGCCTGAGTTAACTAGCAGAAAGTGTAAAGTGTCAAGCGAATCTGTGCACTGGCAGTGGTACTCTGCGTTATGCTTGATTGTGAATCCTGAGCATCCTTAAAATTGCTATCATGCAGCGTTCCATTAAATCATGTAAAATCTCACTGCATCACAAAAGAGTTGAATTGCATTGTATTGCCTTACTGATTGTTATATATGTATCCGAAACATGTTGTGTTATGAACTGTGCATTGAGATGTGTATTGTTTCTGTGATTTTGATTTATATTTTGATTTGATGGTGGGGCAACCATGGCTTAATGGTTAAAGAAGTGGGTTTGGGAACTAAAGATCGCTGGTTCGATGTGTGGCGGTGGAGGGAATGAGCAGCACCTTCCCTTCGTCCATATTCATGGCTGAAGTGCCCATGAGCAAGGCACCTAACCCCCAACTGCTCTCCGGGCTCCCCGATGTGTGTGGCAGCTCACTGCTCACTTTGGATGGGTTAAATTCAGAGTCAAAATTCCTCTTGCTGGATTAATACCGTATATCAAAATAATCATAAAAACAACAATAATTAAGTGAATGCATTTGTGTGTGTGTGTGTGTGTGTGTGTGTTGTCACCTAAAACTGCACTGTAATGAAAAAGTGAAAGGAAAACATCCTAAAGTGAGACAGAAAACGTGCAAGAAGCGTAAAACGTGTGAACTGAGTAAGGAGAGATTGGAGAGAGTGCATACTTTTGGACCATATGGCTTTCCACAGCAGACTTTAAGCTTGCCCTCTCCAGGACGCGTGGCCGGGAGAGGGTTCGACCTAAAAGCGTTCGCGCGTCCCCGCCTGCTGCACGCCGGAGAGGCAGTGCGATCCTCGGCAGTGTTCTGAGACTGCACGCTACTGCTCCGACCGTTCAGCAGAGATCCACCCGAACCCAGAGCATGGACATTTCACACCATAAATAGCTTAACGACCACACTGGAGCTGGATACTGGCGCGTTTTACGCGTAAAATCTTTTCCTCAAGAGTTTTCTGAACTGCGTGACTGAGTGTTTGGGACAGGAATTAATCATGGCTTCTGAAAAAGACAAGAAGAGGTAAGGCGGTGTTTATTCTGGCATTTGTTTATTTGTTTATTAGTATTTTATTCCTTATTTCTGTCCTCAGGAAGAGTTAAAACTGGAGAGTTTGTTTGGAGAATGGGGTTATTATGGCATTTTTGGGTTTCACCTCCATCTGTGCGCTACGCACTGTTATTATAATAATTATTATTTATTTATTATTGTTATAATAATAAATAATTATAATGATTTATTTATTATTGTTATTATAATAAATATTATTATTATTATGATGCATGTTAACAGTGCAACCCTCAGTAAAGTCCTTCATAGTTCAGGGAACTTCTTTCCTACCTGGGGTCCAGTTTGCTATCTCTGCCCTTCAATCAGGGAAAGATTCTTACAGGGTTCTACAGAAAACCTCTCCGAGAACCTGTAGGTATTGGTTCTAGATTTGACTTTGCAAATTTCCTCTAAGTGCAACATTGGTGTGTTTAATTCCCCAGTATAAGCATTGCTCTATAAGGTTTATTATAAAAGTGCAGAGTTATTTTGGACCAGTCAGTTATCTGTCAGAATCCTGAAGATCACACAGGTCCAACCCGGCTTTAGACTTCTGACATGGGTTTCCTCGGTGTTTCCTTCCAGATCTGTCCTGTTTCCTATTTCCGACACGAATAGACCGAAAAATGTACATTCTTATTATTTATGATCTACATTTTTCCAACACTGCCTCTTAAAGATGTGCTGCATGTGTTTGAGAACATTTTTGAAGAAATCTTCAGCTTGATTCTGCAGAAGGGAACACAGAAGCTATCTTTACTTTTTTTATTGGGTTGTTATTGAAATCACTCTTTATTTAAGAGTAGTATTTTCTATTCCTGTCACATCCTTGTTCTTTACAGATGCCGGATACCAGAGACTATCTACTGCATGGTCATGTGTAGCATTTCTCAGTTATGAAAATCAAAGTGAAAGAGTGGTCAGTGTGGAAATGTACAGATATTTAATGATGTCATGATTTATTTCTTTCATTCTTTTAAGTGATACTGAGAGATACTATTTTGGGTGCTTTTGGTGACAAAAATAAGCAGCGAATTAACACATCAGATGTTTTTAAATCACCTAAATCTCACTTGCTGGGTCCTTGTCGTTTCCTTATGCTGTCTGATTGAGATAAAGAAATGGCCCTGTTTGGCATTTAGTACAAGGCGACACTGAGTGCCTTTTTATTACCACCTGCACTGCCTATCTAGGAAAAGACTCTCCGAGTCAAAAAGGTCCCTGTTAACCACATAGTCCCAATTCACTACTACCGGTGTTATTTACGAGTTCGACTTGATTCCCATTGAATTCACAGACTCTCTATTTTAAAACCTTGACTTTCATTTTGTATGACATTTTTGGTAGATCATATCCACCATGTGGGCTTTTAATCAGAACAATAATCTGTGTGCCAGTGTGTGAGCTGATGCTGGCTCACGGACGTCCAAGGGACATTTTCAGAAGGAAGGATTTGTATTTTTGTGGCTGCTCTCAGACCATTATTTGCTTGTTGAAGGGAATTTTATGTTCAAACCATGTTTCGCAGTTTGGAGATTCCGAAAGAATAGGATTAGCACCTTTTTGTTTTGAGCGAAGAGCATAGCATGGTTAGGACTCATCAGTTCAGCCTCAGGCCTGTCGAATCTTCTCTAAACTTTTATCAGGTCATCTCATGTCTCACATGCTTCATTCTATTTTAACCCTATGTGTATAAAGGGAGTTTTGAAAATGAGTTAATGCATGCCTTTGTGTCTATAATCATATAATCACCCGTAAGGACCTTGTGAGAGATTTTCTTTCCTTTTATTTATAATAATTTCCCCTAGCGTGTAATATTTTATACAATGGCTGCCTTTTAGCTCCCTTGTAAATTGTTTTCCTGTAGATTGCTGAATAAAGAGTGTGTCATGTCTTGGTGTAATTATTTAAATCCCTGATGTAAATCATCTGATGTAAAAACAGTTGCCAGAGGGTTGTTTCTTGTTATTTTTTTTTAAATTCGGTGCAGTCTGGTTAAGTAAAGAAAGTGATTGAAAGCAGAGCAACGGTCAGGTTAGCGGTCATGTAACTGCCTGTTTCTCTAACCAATCAAGATTTCAGAATTATTTTCTGTTTCTTTATATGTTGGCATAGGACGTCGTCGATGAGAATGATGAAGACGACAACCCAAAATGGGTGCAATAAAAATGTATAGCTTTTTTCTTTGCACAGCATTATGGTATACATTTACTTAAATGTCTGATGGTAAAATCAATCAAATGATTTTAATTAGCACCTTGGCAGTGGGGGATCAGTAATTAAGGCTCTGGGTTCAAAGGTCGGGGGGTTCAAGCCCCACTCCCACTAATCTACCACTGTTGGGCCCTTGAGCAAGGCCCTTCACCCTGATCTGCTCAGATGTAAAAATTAGAAATTGTAAGTTGCTGGATAAGTATAATATAAAATGTAGATAAATTGTTATACTGTCGATTTGTTTCAGTGTAACTCATGAAAGTGCTCAAATGAGAAGAGCCAAAATGCTGTAAATGAAAGTGTAAATGTATTTAGATTAAATATGGAATTTAACTGTTGAGCAATAGAAAAAGAGTTCACAGACTCTGTCATTCCCTCTCTATCTCTTCCTGTCTCTCCCATATGCCTTTCACATCTAATCCAGATCTGCTTTAACATTTCTCCTGAAGCACCCCGCCCCATCTTGCTGCTTGATTGACACATTTAATCAACAGAATCTACTGTATAATTAAACGCAAAAAGTAATGTCTAATATCTTGCTGTCAGATAATGAAGCATTTAAGGCTCATCCTGTTGTAATAACTCATTGAAAGAAGTAAGAGTGATTATGCTGTCAGGCTAGGGCATGTGCAAATAACACAGATGTGTTAAAATTGCTGACAGCAATGTGCTGTACACCTTGACCTCCTTTTTTTTTTTTTTTTTGCATTATTGAATGCTACAGAAGCATGTGAATTCCTGTAGTGCTTGTATGTGGGGGGGGCCCTTTGCCCTGCTAAAGCCGAAGCCCTGTGCAGTGCAGGCTTGGAAGTAGAGGTCAGCAGCTGGAGTGTGTGGGAAAAGGACTCCGTACACTAGGCCATTTTCATTCTGATGACCAGAGCCAAGAAGAATGAAGCCAAGGCTACTGCAGAGAGAGTGAGAAAGAGAGACAGAGAACGGGGGGGTTGGTTGAGAGCACCAAAACAACACTGCTGCTCAGATACAGTCTATAATGAGTTTTTTGAAGTTTATGCAAATATGCAGTTGAATAGATTACATAAGAACTCTAATGTAAGTTTATTATAAATGACAAGATGAATGTGAGAGTGGTTGGACGGTTGTGCAGATGCTACTGTATATATTTGCTATTATGATATTAAATTTGTTAGAGAATTTACAATGATCATGCTTCAGAGTCTGATAACTACAGTTACTGAAAAGAACAGTTTTTCAGATTGCTCCAGCATGTAATTTCTACCCACAATTCAGTTGTGTGTAATGTTTTTTTGCGTCATCTACCTTATAGCTGCCCTCTGTACAGATCTGTTCTGAGTACAGAACAGAGCTGACCCAGGCTAAGGTTTGCTTTATACTTGATGCGTGATTGCGTGTATGCATTGTTTACATTCTCACCTATGGGTATAATGTACATCTTAAAGATTTGAAGTAACATCCACTAGATGGCACGTCAGAGCCAAAATGTCACTCACTGTCAGGTTACTATATAAACCTATCAAATTTCATGGCTGATTTGTCTTTGTGCAAAAGCAAGGCAAAATGCTAGTTTCTCATTCAAATTTTTCCATTGTTGTTGTGGTTGTTGTCATGAATCGCCCCTGCCTGTGAAAGCCTATGTTCTTTATGTTCAGATATATTTACTACACTGGAAGGTTCAGTAATATGTAACATGGATGTTTCAGTACTGTAAGGTTAAAGGCTATGTGAAAGGGTTTTATTTGTCTTATCTTATTTTCTAAACAGCTTTATGCCTTATATGGGTAGCAGAAAGGCTGCAGCCCATCCCAGCCAATGCTGGGTACACCCTAAACAGCTCACCAGACCCATCACAGGGTAACACAGATGTACAACCATTCACACTGACATTCACATCTAGGGGGAATGGAGAACAGCCAGTTAGTCTAATGTGCATTGTCTTTGGGCTGTGGGAGGAAACCGGAGACCCAGAGGAAACTCACACAAGCACTGGGGGAGCATGCAAAATCCACACAGAAACGCCCTCACAGGGCACGGGCTCGAACCCAGGATCTTTTTAATGTGAGGTGGAAGTGTTAACCACTATGCCACCATGCTGCCCATGTTTATTTGTGTAGGTTTTTTTTTTATTACAAAACACTAATCAATAAGGCAGTTAATATAGTTTCTAAGAAATTAAGTTCAGTTCTTGTTTAGTTGGTAGGGGACATTGTCACATCAGGCTCTCCTGCATGCTCAGATGAATTGTAAAAAAAATAAATGCAGGAAACACACAGGATTTGGCGTGTGGGTTGCTAAAGCAAACACAGACAAGCCGAGTCTAAGTCTATGCTCCTCATCTTGTCTAACGAGAACAACCTTTGACATTTGTGCCCAATTTTCTTCAGAAGACTTTCGATAAATCAGGAACCTCATGTGTGCATGTTGCTTTACTTCAGGCGGTAAATGTTTCAGTAACAGATGGAATGATGGACTGAGAAAACATCATCTTGTCATCTTGTCATTTGTGCTACTTAATTTATCATAACCAAGTTTTTGCTTGCGTTGCTTTTTGTTCTGGATTGTGGTTTGTGAGATGATTGAGGATTTGTCATGCTCAAGTCATGCGACTTTCAGACTGATTGATTGATTAGTCAGCAGTGTTTTTTGTTTGACTCTCACACATTTTTGTGTCTTGCAAGACTTAGAGCTCAGGTTTTGCCCGCTTGCCTGAATTTTACCTGAATGTTTAGTTAATTAAAACAGTGCTTGGTTGTTTTCCTGGTTTTCTTGAAGAGTACTTTCCAAATTAATGTTTTATTCTTAATGAAAATTGGGATTGTCATTATTGGGAAGTACTACTAGTCCTTCCAGGAATCTGCAGTGTTGCAATAGCATCAATTCAAAAACAGGACCAATCCTCATGCATCCTGAGCGACCTTGCAATTTTAAGCAATTGCTGCATCTTTTCTGAAAATTTGACCAATCATAGCAGTCCGCATGTGTTTTTTACTGAGTCTGCACAGGTTTCCTCTGGATGTTCCAATTTCCACCAAAAACATGCAGATTAGGTCAACTAGCTACTCTAAATACCCTGTGAGTGTGAGTGGTTGTTTGTGTGTGTTACCCCTGCAGTAGATTGGCAACCTATTCAGGGTGTACCCCAAGTCTCGGATGACTGTCACAGATAAGCAGTATTCGATGGTTGGAAGTCCCACAGTTTTAAGGTGTACCCACTCTAGGTGATCTGTCCCCTGTCGAGTGTGACCCAGTTTTGTACATAGTGCGATCGCTGCATACTGTGGCTAGCTAACTTGAAAATGTAATGTATGTAAAAGCATGTAACATGTTCACAACAGTTAATATTTCTGCCTAATCTGCAGTTGGTTAACATGATAAGAGGTTTAAAAATCCTTTGCTCGAAATGATCATAATAATCGTATACTACTAGCAAAATTCTGTATAAAATATGTGAATCAACTCTTCCCATTCTGGGTTTCTGGTAAAAGTTTAAAGCCACCACTTTGTGTAATAGGGTTATAGAGTTGTTAAAAGAGTTGTAACCTTGGAAAGTGTGTGTGTGTGTGTGTGTGTGTGTGTGTGTGTGTATATATATATATTTATATATATATATATATATGTGTGTGTGTGTGTGTGTGTGTGTGTATATATATATATATGTATGTATGTATGTTCCAGTCAAAAGTTAGGACACCCCTTCTATTTCAGTTACAATGAGGTGTTTTGACTGGTACTGTATGTACTGAGTCTTTCTGCAGTCAAAGTCAAATCATGATGATTGTGCAATAAGACAGTAATTTAACTTAAAAAGTTTTGGAAATCAGGAACTGATTTAAACCAAGTTAATATAAACTAAGTACTGTGTGTGTGTGAGTGTGTGTGTGTGTGTATGTGTGTATATATCATAAAACATCCTGAGCAGTGTTCGGCAGATGGCCTTTATTTTAAAGTGCAGCTCTTAACCCAAATATTTATTTTTATATATATATATAATATAAGATCTTGAGTCGATTTTCCGTAGAACAGTGCTCGATACGTCGAAGTAGAGCTAAATATATTGTACCTCTATATGTGGGGAAAAAATAAAAAAATTACAGTACTACAATTTCATCCCGACAAGCCTGTTTTGTGGTTGCCCACTCATCAGGGCACTCAGAAATCCCCTGATGAGTGGGCAACCACAAAAC
>JAOUQZ010000051.1:8473635-8484448 GCA_028564935.1 Neosilurus hyrtlii | reverse complement strand
GTGTGTGTGTGTGTGTGTGTGTGTGTGTGTGTGTGTGTGTGTGTGTGTGTGTGTGTGTGTGTGTGTGTGTGCGCTCTGCAGTAGCCGTTGCAGAACAGCCGAAGAAACGTTCTGTACTCTGTGACACAATAAGATTATGATCTCAGGAACATAGACAAAGAACGTGGGCGGTTTCTAAAGTTCATCACTGATTACAAACTCACACAGTTTTGTGTGTGTGTGTGAGACCAATTACTAGACTGCTTTTTTGATTCAAGTGTTTGCAGTGGCTTGGAGCATAACGCAAAAAGAGAGATAGAAGCAGGTGGTGAAAATGTGTAAGTGGGTGGAGGTGAAAGACGAATTGTGGGGAGATGACATGATAATGTCTTGTGATGGATAATGATTTTCTTTCTCAATTCATAAATGAAATCCTTAGCAGAGAATCAAATCACATCTCGGTGTGAACAAATGACAATATGAAAATATTTCTGATATTCTGTAGTAGGTGACATAAGCGTCTCCTCCGATCCCATCCCGTAAATAAAATATCGGGGTTTTTTTCTCACCCTAGTTCTGTAATTTGACCTGTATTTTTGGTCAATTTTATGATGTAGAAAATGTGCTTGCTCTTGTGTTGACGGTGATAATTCGGGAAATAAATTTTTCATTATTTTCTCACATTTACAACTGGCTGAGATAAAGAGTAATATTAAAGAAGCAGTTTATTATTTTTATCACTTTCTGCTGCCTATAATGCAAATTTTAACAGAGCTGTAGAGATCCATACTTATGCAAATGTTGTAAAGCCATGAGTTCGATTTTGTTGTTGTGACCGTGTTCATGTTCCCACAGAGGGAACCCAATAAAGGAAGAAAATGGCAGGAAAAATATACATTGCGCCCACGTACCATCGCTGTCGATGCTGAGTGCACTTGCACTTCGCAGCTTATTCTCTTTATGTATGCATGTTTCTATAAACCTACACGTGCAACAATATTCGGAGCTCTGCTTATAGGAAAAGCCTAAATATTTATATTAATAGAACCACTTACCAGTCTCTTTCTTTCCCCAGCAAACATTGTGTCATCTATTGAATCTACATGAGCCTTATGGGTTGCTGGGTACCTAATGAAGTAGAATTCTGGATGTGGAGGGAAATCATATATTCACCAGTTTAAACAGGAGTGATTAACTATGTGATTCACAGATTAATAATAGTGCAAATTACAGTTTTGATGAGATATGATAATTATACCTTTACGAAAACCACAAACCTTTAACCTGTTAAAACCCTCTAGTTTATTAATCAGCGATTCCAGTGCCACCATTGTCAATATTGCCATGACAACACTACTTTTCATTTATGTATCGTCCTGCGGTAGTCTGATGCAGTTGGTGAACAATCTGTGCTCAGGTAGGAAAACTACTCATAGCTAGAATCTAGAAAAATCCAGTTCTGATTTTATCGGAGCCGCTTAGATGCGATGAAGCATAAACTTGCGCAACTCAAGCAGATCTCCTTTCTTCATTGTCAGTGGTCCGTAAAACTCTGACAGAAAAGAATAAGTAGATATTTTTGTATGATGTGTTGTCTGCGTAAGTGCTGTTACCATTATGCTATTTAGTAACTGCCTAAAATTATTTCTGTGGTTATAGTTAGCAAAATTATCAAGTTGCCCAGAAGAATCTTAAAAATCTCGTCTGTTAACGTAATGTTACATGCACCACTGATTTGTAATTAATATAATGGGCAGCAACACATAAGTCTTAAAAGAGACATTTAGGGGCATTATGATATTTTATATAATTTGTAAGCAGGGAGAAGTAACTGGTTGAAGAGAACAAGAAGTTCAGAAAGTATAAAGCTGTTATCCAATTTCCATCCAATTTTACTTCAATCCATGAATTTCCAATTTTAAATAAAATATTTTTTAAAAATTACATTTTAAGTAAAACACTGTAAAAAATGTCAAATATTTGCGTATAATTATAGTGTACGATACTGTGGGGTGGGTTAAATTCAGTAGAAAATGTTATTAAGCACTTTATTTATTCTTTCACTCTGAAATGTTTATGTAAATAAATGTTTTAATCTTAATCAGATCATAAATGTTAATTAATTTTTTTTACATAATCATTAGTTTGTCTTTGTAATTATAATTTTATTATATTACTATTGTTTTTATTTTATAATTGTTATTACTACCAAATTAACACACATTACTTAGAAACTGTTACAAATGATTTTACTGCACTTAAACAAAGAGAAAAGCTTTGAAATTATAACAAAATAAGGAACATACAACAAGTTTACAGGGTTAAAACAGGCACTGACAGACAGGCTAAAACAAGAAGTGCTTCTCTGGCTATGGCTTTGATTGACAGCAAGCTTCAAAAGAACGTCAGGAATGTCAAAGCCTGGCACAAAGGAAACCTTGTTGGACACAGGAGTGGTATTTATTTATAATGAGCTGAAGGACTGATTGATTTTGTTTGTTTGTTTATTTATTCATTTTTAAATACCGTAAAAACGTAGAAGAATGGGCAAGGAGCCTGACCACCTACTTTGGAGGGAACCCAACAACTCTGAATGGATCAGAAAGAATGATGATGATGTCCCGTCTGGGTCCAGCCTTTAAGGGAAGGAAGGTCTTATCAGGGGGAAGCAGATCTCCACCTCCCAGCATGCAGCCTTACTTTAATTATTGCCTCAAGTTCTTGAAATTGTTCACTGGCATTGTGTGTGTTGAAGCTCCTCCCTTTACTGATGTTAGATCTGAGATGTGTTTGGTTCTCATGGAGGAAAAAAAAGTGTGTGTGTGTGTGTGTGTGTATGTGTGTGGGTGGGGGTATGGGTATTTAGCGAGTTCATAAAATTAGATTTTTCACCTTTTGAATGTTTTTGTTGTGTTATTGTCAGGCTGTCTGAGCAGACAAATAAATGACGACCCACAGATGGACACACTGTATCTGAAGTCTCTGCAAGGCTTTGTTGCTGTAGTGACATCAGAAGGCGACATGATCTTCCTGTCAGAGAACGTCAGTAAATTAATGGGTCTGACACAGGTGAAGCAATTCTTCCTCCCCTTTCCAGTTTCTCTTACCCCAGTAGATCTGTATCACTGTGTCAGAGGTAGCCTGGAGGCGGTGGTGCTTTGTGCTTTGGGCTCATAATTTTTCTGTGCTAACACTTTACAGGTAGAATTAACCGGACACAGCATTTTCGATTTCACACACCCTTGTGATCATGATGAGATCCGAGAGAACCTCAGTGTCAAAACAGGTGTGTAATTCTCTTAAATCTTTGCGTTTTTAAGTGGAAGCTTGAGATCAGTGTCTAAAGCTCAAAAAACCTTGATTCTTTATTTTCTCTGTATAGTAGTGTAAAGATTACTTTATCCATACCATCCTCGATCTGAACATCCCTAGACCCCTACTTTATACTTGTACCCATGCAGTACGTGAAGCGGCGACATCCAGAGAATAGCTTTTACATCATCATCTTCAGTGCTTACAAACAAAAAAGCTCAGTGAGGTAGATTTTACGAGGTTTCCCATCACTCTAAGTGTGTCAGTAACCCCCAGGGGTGAAGGTGAGTGTGAATGGTTGTGAGCTGTCCAGCACGTGTCCTGTGTTTGCCTGGAGTTGGCTGGGATGGGCTCCAGCCTCCTCATAACCCCAATAATAGATAAACACAGTTTGCAACGTTTAAATGAAGTGAAAATAAACATATAAAATAAATTAAAAAATACATTTCCTGCTATGTTGGAAGCAGTGTATGTGTTATATTTCTTGGATGTGATTGTGTTAATAGTGTAATAGTGTAATGTTTCTGACTAAACACTGTGACAGCTTCCTTGAAATGTTCTAATACATGGCTTGAATGATGCTTGTAGGGTCAGTGTATGGCAGGAAACATAAGGAGCTGAGTACAGAAAGAGATTTCTTCATGAGGATGAAGTGCACTGTCACCAACAGAGGACGCATAGTCAACCTTAAATCAGCCAGCTGGAGGGTATGTGCATGTGGAGTGCAGAAACAGGCATGAACCCCAGTCTTTTTTAGTGCTTTGTCTGATCTAATGTGTGTCTTTCCTCAGGTGCTGCATTGCACGGGGCATTTAAAGGTCTACCCCAGCCGCCCCCCTCATGTTTTGTGTGGGTTTGCTGAACCCCCGCTGACTTGCCTGATAGTGCTGTGTGAGCCCATCCTCCATCCATCCAGTGTGGACACACCAGTTGACTGCAAGACCTTTATGAGTCGACACAGCATGGACTTGAAGTTCACTTACTGTGATGAAAGGCATGTAGAACTCCCTGACCAAGCTGGTTGTTAAAAGGAAATTAAACCCAAACGTATTATAAGATTGCATGCATAGTTTATCTGTATTAAAACAAACTTTCATGGAGATTTTTGCAATATTCAATACTCTTTTGTTTATGTATGATCGGACTCTTGTTTAATGTATGTTAACGGAAGTGATATATATATATAAGTATTTTTTATTAGTGCCTAGTTTGATTTTATTCAAATGATTTTATTCAAGTTCACCAGTTTATATCTGATTTGTTAGTTTATTATCTGTATACTGTTATTATTGCCATTAACTTGGCTTATGAACTGGGGGATCTGGAGTTCTCATGATTTCGCACTCTCGTTGGAATGAAACAGCAACCTTTTCAAACTCGCTAATGCAAACTATCACACGGATTTTAGCAGACTGCAACTTTGAAACTGTAAGTAAAAACCACCTGATGATGAAAATTTACATATGCTCATGTGGAGAGTTTGGAATGCTTGCCTTTCATCTCACTTTAAGTGTGCCAGAAACTTCTGAGTTTTGAATGGTTTAGAAACTGCTGATCTTCTGGCTTTTTTTTTATTTTTTATAAAGAACAGACTTTAGAGGTTACAAAGAATGGTGAGATAAAAATAAACATCAAACACATACACTGTGTGGCAGATTTGTAGGCCTTTTTGATTAGAGAGGTTAGAGAATAATAGCCAGGCTGCTTTTTGCTGACATAACCATGGTGAGCAGAAAAGCAGTTCAAAACACATAATGGATCATACCTTCAGGCCGACAAGAGTTGAACTTAATGTGATCTTCTGCTGTTCAATCCAAAATGCTGAGTGTAAGTAATTTAGGAATAATTTGAACACATGTTTTATAGCAAAGAAGCATTTTGTACTGTTCCTTCATTGAGGAGGAACTAAAATGTTTTCGCAGAGGAAGTGGTTTGGCAAATAAATAAATGAGTAGATGTATACAGTCAGGAAAGAATTTGAGAGACCACTTTTAATGGAGATCCCTTTTAAAAGTGGTCTCTTAATTTTTTTCAGTAGATGTGTATAATCTGGGTGGCACTGGCATGATGGTTAGCATGTCCATGTAACAGCAAGAAGGTCCTGGGCCCGGCGAGGGCGTTTCTGTGTGAAGTTTGCATGTTCTTCTGGTGGTTGTGTAGGTTTCCTCCGGGTACCCCAGTTTTCTGCCACATCCCAAAGGCTAAAAGGGTGTTCAAAATTGATTCTAGAATGAAAGTGTGAATGGTTGGGTGTGGGTGTGTGTGTGTGTGTGTGTGTGTGTTTTTGCCCTGCGGTCTGGGGAGTTGTTCAGGGTGTACCCTGCCTTCACCCAGTGTCAACTGAAATAGGCTCCGGCCTCCCCTGCGACCCTGATAGGATTAATCCGTTTACAGGACGTGTGTGAGTTTATATACAGTACTGTGCAAAACGCTTAGACACCCTTTTTTTATTTTTATTTTTGTGTGAAAACTTTGCTGTAGATTTTTATTTTATAATTTGTATATTAGCATGTTAGTAAAAAAAAACACTTTAGATTTCAAAAAATTAGTTTTTCAGCACAAAATGAAATGTTACATTAAAAATGTTAGTATAACACTTTCCGTATAAGAGACCACTTTTCAGACCAAAATATAATGAAGGCTGCTGCAATTTACAAGAAAATAAAGAATCAAGTGTCATTTCCAGGAGAACTAATTCAAAAATCATCTCACCTAATACTGAATTAGTTTAATTTATTACTGTTTACTGTGCTTTATAGAATTTTCATGTAGAGATCTTTCATTTCATGTCATTATGTAAATATAAGTCATCTTTGTTCCACACCATTCCTTTGCATATGCCTAAAACTTTTGCACAGACACTGCATATCCTGAAGTCGTTAAGCACCAGGAAAGTTTTAAGTTTTAAAGATGACTGTCATTAAGCGGTCAAAGCAATCACAAAGGTTAAAGGAGAAAAGGAGGATATAAGGATATGGATAAATGAGACAAGTTGTTTGTTGATTAATATTTTATTTCATAACTGCCTTTAATCATGCAAATGTACTAAGGTGGCCTCCTGTGGCTTTAATACTTAAACTGCTCTTTGCACAATACCTAAATCAGTCAAACAAAGCTAGGGCAACTTCTCAAAAGCAACAATATGCTAATCACCAACATTAAAGTCTATAACTCACAGTGTTATTTTAACAAGCAGCAAAAAATCTCCGAAATAACAGAGAATTCCTGAGAGAATGAGGGAGAGGAGGATTTATTTTTTCAGAAAACAAAAAGCCCCAATTGTCAACACTTGGCACTAAATAGGGAAAAGCATTTACTTTGGCTGCTCTTGTCTCATTTAGTGAACTCACTGATTGTCCTGTGCTTTTGCCAGCATGTTGGAGGATCTGAGGCTTGATTTGTAAATGCTTGACTTTTTATTTTGGTAGAATTTCTGGAATATCCATACATGTTTTATTAAAGCCCTAACAGCTTTAACAATACTTGCACCATAAAACATCTGTATATAAGATGGGATTTGGTTAGAAAGGTATAGTGTGTATTTTTTCTTTTTTTTTCTTTTTTTGATTGTTTTTAGCAAGTTTAAACAGACTGAATCAATTATTTAACCATGTTTTGCAGTGTGAGCAATCTGATGGGCTACACACCAGAGGACTTAGTGGGGCGCTCTGTCTATGACTTCTACCATGCGCTGGATGTGGATAATATGACTAAAAGCCATCAGAACTGTGAGTACATACTTCAGCCTTTAGCTACTGTATGCGTTTGACGTACACAGTACAATATATATCCTCAAGCGTTTTCATAAACTTCTGTATGGACAGGAATACATCTACTGTGTGTCACGTGTCCTAAAACTCAGTGGAAATCACAAACTGTTCCCTTTTCAAGAATGTACCAAGATCTTGACTGACCAAAATGACCCTTTATTTGGCAGCGATCCATGTATCTTATCTCTTAGAATGGGTTAGACTGCTGTCTTGAAATCAGGCTTCCCTGGACATGAGGCACTTCCCGTCCACCCGCTGACTGAGGGAAGCAGATGTCCAGCTTGCGCCTAGGAATTGTTGAGCTATTTATAAGCTCAATGGTTATTGCATTGCTCGGTTTATTTGCTTAGCAGATGCCATGGTGCAAATGTTCAACTCTGGCCCAATAGCAATACATGTTTATATGATAAGATTGATGGAATTATAAGATGGGTTTTAACAGAATTTTTTTAAAATGCAGTTAAAAAGCTTGGCCCAATTTATTTTTATTTATTTATTTATTTATTTTTAATAATTCCATTTATTAATTTTTTTAGGGCAATGTTTAAAGAGGTGATTTGTGGATGATGTACTAGTCAGATGGATTGTGTCCTTTTAATGTTTTGTTCACTATATAGTTTGGTATGTACAACGTGATACAGGCATTTTTTTTAGATTACACCTTTGTACAGTACTATTTATTTCTATTAAATTCAATTAAATAACTATTTCTGTATTTCTTTTAAGGCTACCTATAGCACTTACTCTATGTGGTATCCTGGTGATCTACCTTCCCGAATACGTTCACACCACCCCTAATTATGCCCACCTGACCGACCAATCATCTAATGAAGACTTGGAAATGAAGACTTAAAGTGATGATTGGATTTGTCAGATGCGCCTCATTAGGGTTGGAGTTAAAATCTTCAGGAAGGTAGATCACCAGGAGCAGGATTGGCCACCCCGGGTCTAGACGATTTTATGAACTGCAAATTCTTGGATGTCTTTAGCAAATCTTGTTGTATGACTGCTGACCTGTCCACACTCACTATTTTCATTCGAGGTTATAATTCAGCCAATTTTGCCTGAATGAAAGAGCAAGCTTTTTTATTTTTTTTTTTATTTTTTTTTTTTTTTTGGTTTAATTAATTTTAAAATCATTACATTTTAAGAATAATAACACATGTGTGTTTGAGCTCAGCTTTATGCTTATCCAGTGTAACTAGCGCTGTTGTTAGTGGGTGCTGTACGTCTGAACGATTAATGAGCGATTTCTTTATACTGGACGAATTACCACTGAGTTGACAGTGTTATGACAGAGATGTTCAGGTGTATTAAGTAAGAGAATATTAAGCATTGATCGCCTTTTTTCGGGAGCTATTCCTCTGTGCTGGGGCTCTGATAACACCTTTCTGTTCTCTGACTGAAAATAAATATACAGTTTGTTGAGGTTCATTCAAGTCTTATCAATCTTCTACAGCTGTGTTTTTATTTATTTTTTTATTTTTCTTTGTGTTTTTTTTTTTTCGAGCACTGAAAGAGTGTCTGTTGCTGCATCAAAGCCAAACATATGACACAGAGAGAATGAAAGCTATGCACTCGACCACCTCTGCACTCAAAACTCACATGGTAGGGTCTATATACACTGATGGCCGGCCACCTCGGCTTGCAGGCAGCAGCACTAATAAATCAGAGAAATTGTAATGCAGCATTCTGACAAACAATAGGCTTCTGGACATAACGCAAAAAGTAAGTATACAAAGTGTGATGAGCCTTGGTAAAATTTTCCTCGATACATTGCGTGGAAATGACTGAATATGAAAAAAAAAAGAAGAAGAAATGCAGAAACACATATGGCCTCCTGACCTATCGTCCAGGATGCCTAATAACAGCCTATTGCATGTTAACTGTGCTTCTGTTTGAGGCTCGCCATCATTTAATCTAGTTTTGTATGGTCACGACCTGTGACCTACAGTGTCAGTTGTTGTCTCTTTGAGCTGTAATGCAAAGTCTGTGCTAAGAAATTAAAAACTTACAGAGAGAGAGAAATCGGTCACATGAAATATTAGGGATGTCCATACCGTGTATTGTGTCGCCTGCCAGTGAAGCTTGATCGGTACATAGGGATCGCTGTTTGTTGTCTTGCATCGTCACTGTCCACACTGTCATGGTCATCTGTAGTCACACTTACTCCTAATCCACAGTTGGTCTGCAACCAGTCAACTCATTTCGATATTACTGTCACATAATGTAATTTACGTCATACTAATATGAACCTTCTATTTTATTTTATATTCTATTTTATTTTTGTATTAAATACATTTTTGGCCTTTTCCATAGCAAAATGTGTACTTTTTTTTACTGCTTCACAAGGGGGTTTCCATCTTTAATCTGTGACTCCTCCTACATCTGTGAATGAATTTTTTATGAAACCTTCACTGAATCTCCTGAATATTGTGCTATTGTGCACCCTGTTTTATTTTTATTCTTTTTTATTTTAAGCTTTTTTAAATTCTAGGAAATAAGCAGTGGGGGTGATTATTTATGGGGGTGTTAATTATACATTATGGGATGGATTTTCCTCGTGGTTTCTGGGGGATTTATTAATACGTACTGTTCCCTGTGATTCATATTATCAGTGTCTTGTGATTTGTTTTAACAACTGTTCAGTCTAAAGTTTGGTATGCAGGTCAGCCCAACTGATTATCTAAATGATTAATGACATTTTGACGTAAACTGACTTGGTTTCTCTAATCTTTTGCCCAAAAAGAAGTCAAGTCAGCTAGGCTAGCATCAGCAATGGAGATTAAGAACCATTATCTCCAAGGTTTTCAGATGTTGTTTAGCTAGTAAAGTCCATTCAGCTAACAAACTCTATGAAAATACACACGTGCTAGATTAATGCCATTGACTTTCTTCTCCCTGTTAACGACTTCTGTATATATTTAAACCTGAATTCACTTCTCATCCTCTTAAAGCTGTTGTTTTTAATATAGGAGCTCTGGAGACACTTTGTGCTCTCTAACTGCACACTCTTGAGTTTGGCAGGGCGCTTTAGCCCAACTTGTTTTCTCAGATCTCCACCCAAAACAAAGTGGTTTCACAGCTCGTGTGTTGGTATGGAAACTAAATTCTGTGCAATATTTCACTTACATTGTGGTACACTATTAGAACAGTAATATAACTAATGAAATACAGTCTCAGAACCACTTTCAGGCAACAAGTTATTCGAAACAAATATGACAAGGTAAATGTTTATAACTTGGTAATTGATATTCTTGAAGATATAATTCAGCTATTGGGTCTAAATTAAGATTTCAGTGTGAGAACGTAAAGAGGTAGGGACCTTGAGCAGCATTCATGCACATCCTGGCATCCTACATCTCTTGAAACATGCAAAAATCACAAATGTGCATAAGCCGGTGTCAGAACAATGTGTGTAACGGTTGATGTTGACAGTGCAATATTACTGACTCGTGTGATGCACACTGACTCACAAGAGTCATTGCTCACTCCTGCTGCATACACATGTCTATATTGTTCTTTCATTTTTCATATGTGGAACATATGTGGCTCAGTTGTTAAGGCTCTGGGTTGCTGATCTGAAGGTCAGGGGTTTAATCCCCAGTGCCACCATGCATTATGCATGTATGAATAGAGGCCTCTTGTAATTGGACAAAATATGATGAAGATATGGCAAAAATATATATATAAGATCTTGAGTCGATTATTCGTAGAACAGTGCTCGATACGTTGAAGTAGAGCTAAATATG
>JAOUQZ010000051.1:8419566-8457308 GCA_028564935.1 Neosilurus hyrtlii | reverse complement strand
CACACACACACACACACACACACACACACACACACACACACACACACACACACATAAACAGTGAGCACACACACCCAGAGAGCAATTGGGGGTTAGGTGCATTGCTCAAGGGCACTTCAGCCATGAAGGTGGAGGAAGGGAAGGTGCTGGAGGTTCCCCCACCACCACACATTTTTCCTGCTGGTTCTTCATCTTGAAATCAACTTCGCTGGTAGTATAATGGAAATTAATGATTATTCATGGGTTTTTTTGCTTCACATAACTGAGAGGGCAGTATTAGTAACTATAAGAGTTTCTTGTTTGTTTGTTTTTACTATTTAATTCCTGCTACTTAATTTTAAACCTATATGTCTCCTCTTAATTACTTAAAATACTTTATATCATGATATGATTCCTCATATTTTGACAAGTCCCAGCTGAAGCGAACCACCACCATGCTTCAGTGTGGACATGGTGGTCTTTGGGTAATATGTTTAGTGCTTAATATAGCTGTAATACTTTTGCCCAAACTTTGGTCTGATTAGGCTTATTAGACTTAGGCATATTTTAAAATGTGGGTTGGAGTGATTTACATAGACAAGCTTAGGCTCATTTAATGTTGCTGTGCGTCTCTTTACAGATTCCCTGGGTTTTCTTTTTGTTCTGTCAACAGTGTTGGGATGTCATTCATGTGCTCCATTTTCACCACTTTGTTGATAACAGCCTCCACAATGATACATTTTTGAAAATTCTTGTATAGCCTTCTCCAGATCCAGACCTTTCAATAGTGAGTGCATTTTTTTGTTTGTTTGTACATGCTTTATAAGCTGTTTGCTGACTATGGCATCAGTAGTCAGTATAAAACAAGAAGATTTTAAGATAACCCTACAGAAATTAATTATATTTATTATTAATTTAAGAGATTTTGAGATTTTGTTTTTGATTGGTAGAAAGTCATTATATAATGAACAGCTATACTGGTGAATAGTTCCTGTGATTGCACATTTTACTGCAAAGCCAAGTTCAAATTTATATTATTATTATCATTATTATTATTATTATTATTATTATTATTATTATTATTATTATTATTATTATATATTGAGTTGGTTCCGATAATCTACTCTTAATGTCTCCAAGTAAAATAGTTCTTAGTTGAATAAACAGATTGCTTGTTTTCACTGATTTTAATATTTGGCATCCTGACAATCATATTAAACAATCCATTGTTTGTAGCATAGCCTCAATCTGTACAAAGTACTTTGCAAACATTACACTTTGGAGTGCAGTTATTTTCTTCCTAAAGGAGTTATGTCATAAATTTTACCGAAAATCAGTTGCCAAAACTCGTCTCAGATATGTCTCTATATTTGTTAAATAGACTTCCAGCTTGCAAAGGAAAAGAAGTTTTTGAGCCCAATATGGACTTTTTAAAGCCTTTTCAGGCTGAGATTGAGATCGTGTTGCAAAACCATAACAAACTTAATGTACGAATCCAGTTCATGTCTAGTATCCTTTGTAAACCAAATTTTCATCTATGTGAATAGAATCTTGTTTGATAACCACATTCATTAAATTTTGGCTATTCCCCTAGAACCACCCTCCCAAAAAAAAAAAAAAAAAAAAAAAAAAAAAAAAAACCATGACCCTGCCTCTTTAGTGCCATAAGAATAACACTTTATTTTACCATTTGGATGACTGGTATCCACTGTAAGAGTCAGCACCTCGGTTCTGTTCTGCCAGAATATAGCATGGAATATTGCATGTGACAAATGCCAGATAGGTGTTATATTTCTCTCTCTCTCTCTCTCTCTCTCTGTCAGTGTGTGTCTTAAATGCACACAAAATCTATACTAATGATACTTCTTTGAGCTTCTTTAAATGCTCTGTCACCTTGAAAATTATTTCCCTAAAATTTAACTAGGATAAAAATAATAACATAATAATAATAAATAAATTATTTGGAGCCTAAAAGTGAAATACAGACATTTTTCAGACATCTCTTGTATAAAATTCCGATGTCTTGTTCATTTTGTCTTCACACCTTTTATGCTATTTTTTCGTGATTATTTTTATTGGTTCTTTTGTTCCTTAATACAGAATCTTCATTTGTTTTATTATTTAATCAAATATTTTATGTTATATTAGATATTCTTCCATATATAAGAATAATGCGATATAATTGACTTTCATTCATTTTATTGATTGCTACTGACTACTGGCTTTAGAGGTCATTAATGCTCTGTAGGCTGGGAGCTAATTTCTAAGTGCTGCATGTCCTCACACTGAGAATAACAGCGAGTTGGACACTGTAATTAAATATTACTGCACCAAACAAACACTCTTCCCAGGAAATAGATTTTTAAAAACCTTTATTTGACCCATAAAGGACTGGGTGTTGTTGATCAATCAAACCTTGTGTGTGGAGTGGGTTAAAGCACTGTAATTTACTGTCTCCCCACCTTCCCACCTCATCCAACCACATGGTGGGTGTTGTCTGTGTGTGAGCCAATGACGTGTACACACTCCCCTCAGAAACATAACCATGATGAAACACTCCCTTGACAGGCTACTGAACAGGAGGGCAGAGTGGAGAGGAGAAAGCAACAATGCATGCTGGGAGTTACTTTTATCACAGGCTATACTTTATGACTTTTTTATGGATGCATCTTATATATGCTCTTTGCCATCAGATAAACGTCCAAGGTATAAATCAATTTATACTGTATCGATATACACTGGCACACAGTCCCAAAAAGGGTCCATCCAGTCTTATGATAAGGTCTTTGCCCCTTTCTGATTTCGTTAATTTTTTGTTTATTTACAGCAAAAATTCTTTCTGATCTCCAAACAAATTTAATAATAATTCAAATACACCCCAAGTAAAAGAAATACACACTTTCAAGCGATCTTGCGATTGATTAAAGGGCAGAAGCTCATCATGGATGGCGTAGTAGTTAGTACGTCCAGCTTACAGCAAGAAAATCCTTGGTTTGATTCCTTTGCGTTCTCCCTGTGCCTGCGTGGATTTCCTCTGGGTACTCCGGTTTCCTCCCACAGACATGCACGTTAAGCTAAGTGGCTGCTCCAAACTGACCCTTTGTGTCAATGTGAATGGTGTTGTGTGTGTGTTGGCCCTGCGATAGTCAGGCGAGCTGTTGGCTGAGATAGGCACCAACCTCCCCATGACCCTTGTTTGATTAATCCATAAAGTGCATAGACACCTAAAATCACTCCAGACAGAACCAGACAAAACAGGTCATCACCACTGCTTGTGAAGGTGGGTTACGCAGGGAAGTGTGTAAAACTGCATTTCCCCAAGGTTACTCTCTTACCTATCTTATCTGCTGGGCAGAGTCCATGTGGGCCAGTGAGGTTAAGAGTGCAAAAATCTGCGTAGTCAACGTCAGCAAAATGCAATTCCTGTTCTCACTGTTCACTGAATCTACAGTTTGTGTGCAACCGCCTGATACAGAGGCCAGGGTGTTGTGAGGCTTTATAAGCAGGGGATATACAGTCTTTCAGCGGAATCCCATCAAGCATCTTGGCCTCACCTGCAAAACACTTCTCACTTTGGAACTTTCATTCATTCATTTGCCAGAGAGATTAATGCTACTACAGTCACGGGAAGGCTGGAGACACTAGGGTCACGTGGAGGCTAAAGTCTGTCTCAGCCGACATGGGGCAAAAATGGTATCAACCCCGAATTTGCCAGACCATCACAGGGAAAACACACAACGATTCACACCTAGGGGCGATTTGGAACAGCCCATTAGCCTAGTGTGCATAACTCTGGACTGTGGGAGGAAACCAGAGTACCTGGAAAAAACCCATGTAAGCACGGGGAGAACATACAACACAGTCGGGGCAGCCATAGCCTAATGGTTAGAGAAGCGGCTTTGGGGCTGAAAGGTCGCTGGTTCAATTCCCGAACCAGCAGGAAAAGTATGTAGCGGTGGGGAAGTAAGCAGCACCTTCCCTTCCTCCACCTTCACTTCAGGAAGGCAGCAGGACCAGATGGCATCAGGGGTCGGGTCCTGAAGACCTGTGCCGACCAGCTTGCTCCAGTGTTCACCATGATATTTACCCTTTCCCTGGATCAGTCTATAATCCTGACGTGCTTCAAACAGTCCATCATTGTTCCGGTCCCCAAGAAACCCCAGCCCGCCTGCCTGAACGACTACCACCCAGTGGCCCTTACCTCAGTAACTTGGAAGTGCTAGTCAGAGACTTCCCTCCTGGCCACCCTGGTCCCGCTACAGTTTGTGTACCGTCCCAACCAATCTACAGAGGACACCATTGCACACCTCCATCATACAGCCCTGACCCATCTGGACAGCGGAAAGGGGAATTATGTAAAAAATGCTGTTTGTTGACTACAGTTCAGCATTTAACACCATAATTCCCTCCATACTCACCACTAAGATGGAGATCCTGGGCCTCAGCCCATCCCTGAATCGCTGGATCTCCAGCTTCCTGACAGACAGACCACAGGCGGGACAACCATGTTTCACTCTCACTTTCCCTTAGCACTGGAGCCCCCCAGGGCTGTGTTCTGAGCCCCCTGCTGTACTCTTTATATACCTACGACTGTGTGGTCACTTCCAGCTCCACCAACATCAATAAGTTTGCGGACAACACTGTGGTGGTGGGCTTGATCTCTAACAATGACGAGACGGCCTACCTAGAGGAGGTTAGAAACCTAGAATTATGGTGCCAGGACAACAACCTCCTCCTTAACGTCAGCAAGACTAAGGAGCTGATAGTGGACTTCAGCACAAAGCAGGAGAGGAATTACCAGCCCCTGATCATCAACGGGGCCCCAGTGGAGAGAGTGGACAGTTTCCGGTACCTAGGTGTTTACATCACGCAGGACCTGACATGGTCCTGTCACGTTAACACCCTGGTGAAGAAGGCACGGCAGCGTCTCTTCCATCTCAGTCACCTGAAGGACTTTAAACTGCCCTCAAGGGTGCTAAAGACTTTCTGCACCTGCACCATTGAAAGCATCCTGATGGGAAGTATCACAGCCTGGTTTAGAAACAGCACGAAACAGGACAGGCAAGCTCTCAAGAGGGTGGTGCGATCAGCAGAGCGTACCATCCGTACCGAGCTTCCTGGCCTGGACACTATATACAGCAAGCGGTGCTGGACCTCAGCCATACCAACAATGGACTCTTCTCTCTGTTGCGGCCAGGGAAACGTTTCCGTTCCTCGAAAGCAAACACTGAGCAAATGAGGAGGAGCTTCTTCTCGCAGGCCGTTCTGGCCCTCAACCAGAACACCTAGTACCTGGACTTTGTAGACTCTACCCTACAGATGAACATTACATTCTACCTCAGCTGATTGTTGCACACACAATTTGTACTCTCTGCACACACAACAACCACACTCACCTGGACATCTTGTGTGCATGCTGCACTGACACTTTACATACATATTACTTATAAAATCACCACTACATTTATATTTTATTGTTTATTTTATTTTATATATTATGTTTTATATTTTATTTTATATTATATTTAATACTTAATATTTTACATTTTTATATTTACATTCGACCTTTAACTTCAAATAGTTATAGTTATTGTTATTTTTTTGCTTCTTGATATTTATAGTTTTTATTCTTCAAATTTTAGGACAGTCATAACAAGCATTTAACTACATATTGTACTGTGCATGATTTTGTATGTGACACATAAATTTGAATTTCATGGCTAAAGTGCCCTTGAGCAAGGCACCTAACCCCCAACTGCTCTCAGGGCACCATAATGTGTGTGGCAGCCCACCGCTCTGAGTGTGTGTACTCACTGTTTTCGTGTGTGCTCACTTTGGATGGGTTAAATGCTGAGGCAATAATAATAATACAGTATATAACAATCAATAACGTTCCTCCCCTTGTCTGCTTTTCTTGATAAAATATCTGTGAAGGTATGAGGATGTTTTTAGTTATGAAGAATGGCCTCTAACATTGTATTTTATTTTTAACTCTCACGTGCTGAGAACATGTCACATGACACAACCCATATGTAATTCAATCACTACTGCTGAACTACTGCCACTACAGAAGTAAAATGTTGTAGGTATCTGTTTTAATTTGTTTATTGTTAAAATTCATGAATTTTTTAAGCCGCTTAATCCTAATTAGGGTCGTGGGGAGTCTGGCGCCTATCTCAGCCGACTCTGTGTGGCGGGGTACGCCATGAACAGCTCGCCTGACCACTGCAGGGCCAACACACACACAACCATTAACACTCAGTCTCACACCTAGGGACGATTTAGAACTGCCAGTCAGCCTACTGTGCTTGTTTTTGGACTGTGGGAGAAAACCGGAGTCACTGGAGGAAACCCTTGCAAGAACAGGGAGAACATGCAAACTCCACACAGAAACGTCACGAGCCCAGGAATTGAACCTGAGACATTCTTACTGTGAGGCGAACGCGCTAACCACTGCGCTACCGTGCCGCCCTTACATTTTAACATTATTAATTAGTATCATATAATTAAAATTTAATATGCCAGTGACATTTTTGTTATAGTTTCACAAACCCTCTCCAATGCCTCCATGTTCTATGAACTCCGAAGCCCTGCTGTAGAGTATTTATTGACCAGCTTAGTTCTTATATTTAATGTTAATGTTACTGTCATCGTTAGCTTTGAATAGTAATACAGCATGCCAGTCCAGAGGTCTCTTCGAATGCAAGCGTTGTGCTGACTGGGTTTGGCAAATAGGTAATGGGTAAAGGTCTTGTCTGCTATGCCGGATTAAATCATTAACCACAAGCTAATGAAGGAGAATGACATACCAGTATCAGCAAGACAACCCTGAAACTTTCTACACAGGACGTTCTGAATTTTGAACTCAGGGATGGCATTGTTGTCTCTTTAGGTGTCTTTTCTTTTTTTTGGATATTATTGCTGGACCTTTCCTACTGCAAAACTTCAAAAAGCCTCGTCACACCTTTTCTGTATAGTATATATTAAACATATTTACCCTATTACTGCCTGTATCTGTAGTAATAGGGTAAATATGTTTAATATATACTATACAGAAAAGGTGTGATCTGATTGGACCAATATCTGGGTATTAAAAGTCATTTTCATAGAGGATAATGCTTAATTGGTCACGTGAAGCAGGTGGTTTAATGAATTTCACATTTTAAAGATGGAAAAAGAAACCATAAACCATCAATTTTCCCATAGTCATAAATTGCCCCTAGGTGTGACTGGGAATGGTTGTGTGTGTGCTGGCTCAGCCATGGACTGGCCACCTCACTTTCGCCCGGTGATAGAAGAGTTATGCTCCAGCCTCCACCAGAGGATTAAGCGGTTCGGCAAATGAGATGAGATGTGTTTTAGGGTGCAGTCAACTTTCTGTTAGGTTGATGTCAGGGCTTTTGACTTCTTTTACTCCGGCCTTTTTCATATCTTCATGGATTTTGCTTTGTGTACAGAAGCTTTGTCATGCTGGAACAGATCTGGGGTCTTTAGTTGAAGAGAAATCTTAAGCCACTGAGTACAAAGATATTTTATAATATTGTGTGCTTTCACTTTTGTGGAAAAAGTTTGGGGAAGAACCCCGTACTTAAAGTCAGCCAATCACGAACTACTATATGTTTACTATAAGAACCTGGGAAAAATTTGTCAGCATATGTGGCGTTATTGTATGGTATATATAAGCCGAATGTTTTAAATGTCTATTAGGTAAACTGATATCACATTTCTCATTCATCCATTCATTCATTTTCTGAACGGAAATTTTTTCTTAATCCAAATTAGGCTCGCGGGGAGGCTAGCGCCCATCTCAGCCGACTCTGGGCGAGGCCAGTGTAATCTTTACTAGACAGCTTGCCATGCCCTCGCGGGACAGAAACATGCTATGCAGGCTATGCAGCCTAATCTTTACGGAAATCAGCAATGGTTCTTTTACATACCTCCCACTACAGACAGTGAGAGACATAGCTGGCCGCTAGCGGGACAGCATTGATGAAGCAGTGGGGCTTGAACCCCCCGACCTTCGGATCAGTATAGATCAGAACATATAATGTTTCTATCTCTATCTTTGTGGGGTAATTTCATCTTTGTTGGGCTTTTACACCTGACCTAGTGGCTCATCAGGCCCCCGTTACCCCCTGTAATGTGAAGCGACTAGACTCCTGGGATGGGATGCAAGTCCATCACAAGGTACCTTCCCAGTATTTTTTTTTACTGGTGCCCATTTATACTGCTGGGTGGACAGGGGCACACGTTAGGTTAAGACCTTGCCCAGGGGTCTTAGAACGGTGGGGGTCCAACAGGGATTTGAGCCCGGGACCCTAACCGCTACACCACCGGCCCCACACTTTCATTATGCTAATTAACCACTTTCCAGGGGTTGGATACTAGGAAACTTTTTTTCTGGTGTCAAACAACCTAATCCTACATTAAAAAAAAAAAAAAAAAAAAAAACTTTTTCATAAATTTTTTGGGGGTGGATCATAATTTTTTTTCATAAATTGACCTCCTCCTCCTCCTCTTCCCTGAGTCGCGCCCCCTAGTGTCCCTTGTGCAGACTGCACCATCTCTGCCCTTCTCAGAGCCTTTTAAAGCGAGGGGGGATGGCACGAGCGCTGTCATTTCAATACTGAGCGACCCTGAGGTGGTCGTGTGTTCCTCGTTCCCAGTTTCGTTTCCCTTTCTTTCACCCGGTTGTTTATTTTACTAAATCATCTTCCATTTCCGACGAAACGCGCTTTCTCTGGTCGAAATGTACCGCTATTTCGGGGAGCTGGTGAGCCGCGGAGCCAGCGGCGCTCTGACGGCGGGGTGTGTGGAGGCAGCGATGCCGGCGTCCTCATCCCTGATGCGGCTGAGGCACTACAGCGACGCCGTGGATAAAGAAGACGACCCCAACTTCTTCCGGATGGTGGAGGGCTTCTTCGACCGCGGCGCTGCCATCGTGGAGAACAAGCTGGTAGAGGACCTGAAGACGAGAGAGACACCCGAACAGAAGAGACACCGAGTCCGGGGGATCCTCAAGATCATCAAGCCGTGCAACCACGTCCTCAGCGTGTCTTTTCCCATCAAGAGGGACAACGGAGAGTGGGAGGTTATCGAGGGCTACCGGGCACAGCACAGCCAACACAGAACCCCGTGCAAAGGAGGTGGAACATTGTCTGTTTATATGTTTATTTACCAAAAAAAAAGCTCCCCTTGCAACTGTTTTCTTTTGAAATTTCCTGCTCGTGTTTGAGAGTTAGCATACTTCCACAACGTTAATTTAGGCAGGAACGTTTCAAATTGCTGCTTAAGCACTGCATTCGAACGCTGCTTAGGGTGTGACGTCACTGGCGGTGCATTTTATATAGTGCACTTAAGTTTCTCTGAGGGGAGATCAGGACACATCCAGGGGCTCCTTGCTAATTCCTGGAATGACTAGCCTGCTATTTTGTTGTTGTTGTTTCCATTTGCACAAAACCTGTTTGAATAAGTTTTGTTTTTAGTACTATCATATATAATGTAGCATTATTATTATTATTATTATTATAATTATAATTATGATTATTATTATTTACCCTCATAGCTTTTTACATTCTTGTGTTATTTGTGGTCAGGGTCATGTTGATGAACCTGGTTGTCAAGGCAACATGGCGACAGTGACATGGAGTTGTCCTTATAGCACTGAAGAGGCACGAGACTATTTCCACAATGCTTTAAACTCAGTTAAAATTCTCAATTCCATTCCTTTGTCAGAGAAGTCTTGAGAAACTTGGTTGGATCTCTCTCTCTCTCTCTCTGTCACTTACACACACACACACACACACACACACACACAGACACACACACACACAGCATTTGAGTAATGATTGTATTGATTAAGGCAGCAAGTAGTGCAGTAGGCGTAGTGTAGCATATCCGCCTTACACCAAGAAGGTCGTGGGTTCGAATCCCTGGCTCAGGTGTCTCTGTATGGAGTTTGCATGTTCTCCCCGTGCTTGCCAGGGCTTCATCCGGGTACTCGGGTTTCCTCCCACAGTCCAAAGACATGCACATTAGACTAACTAGCTGTTCCAAATTGCCCCTAGATGTGAGTGAGAATGGTTGTGTGTGTTTCCCTGTGATGGTCAGGCGAGCTGTTCATGGGTGTACCCCGCCTTCGCCCAGAGTCGGCTGAGACAGGCACCAACCTCTTCATGACCCTAGGAGGAGTTGTGAGTAACGTGACCGAGACCACTATGATCAAGTACAGTCCATATAAATGGACGGAACACCGCACAGCATAGAAACCTCATGTCCTTTAGACTATTAATAACTCGGTTAGAGAGTAACTCAAAGCTCATGCCATTCACCAGAATAGTAAAGTGTGTGTTGTGTGTGTATATATGTGTTGCTCTGATGTTTAGGGGCAGTGGTGCATTCCTGTGCTTGAGGAGAACAGATGTTAGAGGAAAAAATAGCGCAATGGGTTGTGGGTAAAATTTGAGCCGAGGACGTGACGTAGGTTGTTAAGAGGGCGTTTTTGTAAGGGAGGGTCGGTGGAGACCGGATCGTACTGGTCCACTCGCTCGTATGTATCAGCAGCATGACACAAATGAGTTTTTAATCAGAGAGTCTTAGAGCGCATGGGCGTCTGGCTCACGAGGGTTGAGGTTTCTACATTCCTGGAAGGCTGTGTCAGAGCTTTCTCACTGGCGAAAAAACATCAGGATTATTTTCCGTTCCTGACTTTTGGAAGTCAGATTATTATCTGTACAAAAGAGACAAGACTGACCCTGTAAACATTTTTTTTCCTGTTATGTAGATGTTCATTTCATTCCTTTAAGTTTTTAATTATGTAGGTAGTTGACTGAAAGCTGTGAAATCACAGGTCACTGAGGGTTTTCTGCAACAATGGTGATTTAATGTCCAACTGGGTCCTTTTGTGCACTGTACAAATTCATGGGTGCTGAGTTAAGACTGAAATGTGTTTTAGGACAGTGAGTGACTATGTTGTTACCGTGATCTGAAGCGAAGTCGACTGAGTGTCCAGCCATGTGGTTAACCATGGGCTGAGTCATTCCTCATTCCTCTCTCTCTCTCTCTTTCTCTCTAACTCTCTCTCTCTTTGTCTTTCTTTCTTTCTTTCTTTCTCAAGCCAAGTCATTCTTTCTTTCTTCCACCCAGGAAGTTGTGTTTTTCGTTGTTGGTTGGTTTGTTTTGTATAAACTTTAAACTTTTAACTACTATAAACTTGAAGTAATAAACAAAAGTTGATTTAATATTTGTGGATGGTTCGAGTATAGCTCAAGTAACATCTAAATAGAAATGCACTCAGAGAGTGCAGGCCCCCACCAAGGTAGTGCAATCTCTAATTTACGTGAGTTGCAGTGACCGATGATACAGAATTACGGTGCCCCCTTGTGGTCTGTTCCACAATTATTTTTCAATCATTTCGTTTTCTAAGCCGCTTAATCCTAATCAGGGTCGCGGGGAGGCTGTCACCCATCTCAGCCGACTCAGCGCGAGGGCAAAGTATAGCCTGGACGCAGGACACATTTTTGAGCTCTGTAATAATGGGTGATTTCTGCCTCCTTGCCCTATCATGCAGTGTCAAAAAATTTTCAGAACTGCCCTGGATCTGGATCCAGATCACACTGAAAATGGAATCAGTGCTTTGTTGCCCCAAGACCCACATTTTGGTAAAATTTTGTGAAAATCCCTCCATTAGTTTTCAAGCTATTGTGGTCACAGACACACCACACAAAGAGAGACAGGCAGACAAACACACACGACCAATCTCATGAACACCCCCACCCCACCCTTGGTGAATGTAATTAAGTTTTAATGCTGTTCTGGATTAAATTCTGGATCCTGACATGCTTAGAAGCTTGGCAGTGGTTTGCACTCTCCCAGTTCTTCCGGTTTCTTTCTGTGTTACACAGCGTTGACCTGTGAAAGTGGATTTGATCCAGCTGTCAGGATCTGCTTTCCCTCAGTGTGATAAAAGACATTTATTACGATTTATGAACGACTTATTTAGAGATTAGCTGCTTCGTGTACACACATGGGGCTTTAGCGTTAGAGTCGGCTTGGTTTTTGTGGGGGAAAAGCATCAAATAACCGACGATACGCTCCTTGTTAGACCTTTAAAACGAACTAGTTCACTTTTCTCGCATGACTTTTAAATGTAATTTTTTAAATTATAACTCCAACACTTCAACTCTTACGAAGCACGTTTTATGTTTTGAGCACACAATCCCAGGTTTTATCAGCGTGTGTAAAGAGACTGTATGATGACTGCAGTGTGCAGTAATTAACCTGTATGCTGTTGGGAACAATATTACTCAGACCTGCTGTAGTAACTAAAGCGATATAATCAGTCTGCGTCCGGAATTCATTCTGTACTTTGAGTGCTCTTGCAGTTGCCTGCACGACAATTGCATTTTTTTAAATGTAATTATATCATGATGTAAGCTTCTTGGATTTCAGCGTCTCTGTTTTCGGCATGCAGATCCGACTGCTGTCTATCATGCTTCTCCTGTTAGCCTCATTCGAAAGAATCAGTGGCTGCAGTGACGTGTGATTTTTAGTTCTTTCTCTATGTCACAGTTACAGGAATGAAGATTATTTAACGTTTCTCTCAGCCGGCTAGCTGCTGATTGTAGCAATTACACCAAACTGTTTTAATTAGACTGAAATATTACTCTAATTATTCATAACTTTCCTACTTCTACACTTTCACCTTAATAATACGGACTTTTCTGTGTGTGTTGTCTTTTCGTAGGTATCCGCTACAGCACAGATGTGTCTGTGGACGAAGTCAAAGCTTTGGCCTCATTGATGACTTATAAATGTGCTGTTGTAGGTAAGTGGCTGGACAGAGTACTGGACAGATCATTAGTGAAGCAGGTTTCCTGTACCGGCTGTTCATTTTTCATTTGCAGAAATATTAAATAATGCACCAGTTTCCTCCCACAGTCCATAAACATGCACAGTAGGCTAATGGGCTGTTCAATGTTGTACCTTGGTGTGAGTGTGAATGTGAATGGTTATGTGTGTTGGTCCTGCAATGGTCTGGTGAGCTGTTCATGGTGTACCCCGCCTTCACCCAGTGTGGGATAGGCTGCAGCCTCCCCGCGACCCCAGTAGGAGGTTTGGATGGCTTGGTGAGTGAGTGAGTGAAAGAATTTTTCAGAACGTGAGGAGTCAGAAGTGCCGTACGAATTTTGCAGGCTTTTATTTTTGTGATTGTTGCGTCTAACATGCTAAATTTTGCTGCAGATTATCAAAAAATTGCAATGCATGTTGTTTTTATTGCAATGGAATTACAGGATTACATGAAATTTCAAAACTAGTTGCGGACATGTCCACATCCTGATGCCTTCAGAAGCATAAACAAGGAAGTGGCGTATGGTGACGTGGCTCAACATTTGTATAGAGGACTGCTATTATTGGTGAAACTCATTGTACAATACAATGATTGGCAAAACTTGCAAAAACTTTGTGGTGATTGGTTAAAATTGCACACTAGGATTTGTTGAGTTTGTGCAAATTGAAGTGACCCTGACCTATCAAATTCCTGGAGGGACTAAGGAATGGCTTTATTGACCAAATATAAAAATTGTTTCCGTCTCACAGGTCCTTCTTTTAGCTAAAGGACGTGAAACACCCAATGGGGTACAACATATCAGGAAAAGTATAAAATATTAACAATATGCAAACAGAAATTCAGTAACAATGTAATAGATGCACAGTGTTGCATATGCGCAGCAGAGTTGTTGTAAAGGTAAGTGCAATAACAGGAGTACAAACACGTGAAGGTATATAACCTGTCGTATATTACACTGTTGCTCAACACTTGCACTGTTCACTGATTCAGCTGTTTGCGCGAGGAAGTGCCTTCAGAGGAAACTGTTCTAGGGCCTAGGAGGGGAGCATGGAGACTCTGGTGAACGTAGACTAATTTCCTCACTTATTCGCTGAACCGCTTAATCCTACTAGGGTTGCGGGGAGGCTGGTGCCTATCTCAGCCGACACTGGCTAAAGGTGGGGTACACCTTTACCTATACCTAAACAGCTCACCAGACCATTGCAAGAACCGTGATTTAGTTTGAGATAAAGATGTCATATACATATATCCCTCAGTCACCTCAAGGTTATATATTTTATGTGCCGTGTATGCCGTGTGATATTCTTCCCAGAAACCTGTTGAGTTTTTGTTGTGGATGCACACATGATAAAGCCTTGTTAGGATAACGTTCGAATAGGATTACACGGTGATTGCACTAGAGCTGTGATAGGAAAGCGACTGATGCAAACGACAATTCGTGCCTGTTTCTTTTCGTTCAAAAAATGTTCTCAATTTGTCTAGCGAATCTGCCGAATGTTGCGGCATCACATTTTGGTCGCCTGGTTCATGAATTCCTCGCAAAAAAATGTCAAACTCTTCTTAAACAGTCCGTACATGTCGTGGGAAGGTCTTTTTATTCGCGAGGAAAAGCGACAAGTTTGAGAAGTTTCAGACTTGCTGGCGTCCGCCATATTGAGTGTATTTTGGCATCATTCGTATTTTATTTGCATT
This sequence comes from Neosilurus hyrtlii, assembly GCA_028564935.1. Taxonomy (NCBI): domain Eukaryota; kingdom Metazoa; phylum Chordata; class Actinopteri; order Siluriformes; family Plotosidae; genus Neosilurus; species Neosilurus hyrtlii. The sequence continues at coordinate 8,442,787 of JAOUQZ010000051.1, read as the reverse complement.
TTGTTCACGCTAATAACAGGCAAATCATAAGCGAGTGGTTTAAGAACAGAAAGCGAACAAAACGTGACTGATATACGACAAGAGATTCGCTTTTTTTCGCAGAGCACGCCCACGCACATCACAAGTTACTTGCAAATCAGTCACAAATTGTCGCACGACATGCTTGCAAATTCACACAAAACCTGCTTTTCTATCCTCACACCTCTAGTGTGATCTCCTTACATTAGAGTAGGACAAGGGTACAAGTGGGTAACGTCAGTGGTGGAACTGAGCTTTCCTGCTTTGTGCTCAATGCTGCGATACTGTTTCAGCTCTTAAGCAAACTTGGATCATTAGTTTAACAAAAATGTCATTTGTATTGTACACCGTATTAAAAGAAAACCTTGTAATTCTTTCTCAGATGTGCCATTTGGAGGTGCTAAGGCCGGAGTCAAAATCAACCCCAGAAATTTCTCTGTAAGTACCAGTCTCCAGGGAAATGAACAGTAACCAGTGCAGGAATGTCTCACTGGCTGTGTTTACAGGATCTGTGTAGTGGTATGTCTGGAGGAGGGTTTCTTTCAGTGCTGTGGATTTGTTAATAAACCATGGTATGAAAATGTCTGTAAGTTGAGTCTAATCTGCAGACAGCTGGCTTCTCATATTCCAATTTCCAGGGTGTATTTCTGAATCTATAACACTGCATGATTGGTTAGGAGAACTCAATGTTTTCTTATACGCCTACATCTCGCTCGCTTGGTTGATTGCTGTAATTATCTCTTCCAGGAGGTGCTATACATCTCCAGCAAAACTGTTGTGATCATCTGCGTTTGGATGTTGGTCTGTCTGTCCATCTGTCTGTCTGTGAACAATTTCCTGGCAAAACTATTAGACAGATTTCAGGCAGATGTGATCAATATGTTACTCCACCCGAGTGCTGGAAATTATTTGTTTTTTGAAGCTGAACACCACAGCAAAGTTGTACATTTCGACCGTATTGTAATATGAGGTGGTTATGTTTAAGATGTATAAATATGCCAAGTTATAAGTAACCCTTAGCCTTAGCCAGTTTTTTTAATTAATGAGCTTTCACCATTACCCGTATGTGCCTGGAGGAGGTACTTTTTTTGTCTTTTATTACCTCTGCCAAGGAGGTTCTGGTTCATCTCTGGTTTGTGTATTTGTTAGTATGTCTATTGGCAGGATTGCATCAAAAAAAGAGTATTTTCCTAAAATTCCTAAACGAGCTGGGACAAGGAAGCCTCCATTAGATTTTGGACATGATCTGGTTCAAGTTCTGGATCCAGGAATTTTATTAAATTCTATAGCATTGTGAGACAGGACATTTTTAGAAAGTGTGGCGTCACAGCAGGCTCAGCAGGTGTACTGCATACCTTCTGTTGTTTTATTTTTCAGCTTGGCAGGGGTTTGCGCTGCCCAAGAGTTCTTGTTGAGTTTGTAAAGCTTGAAATTTTAAAACTGAAAAAAGATACACACTCAGAATATAAAGTACATGATAACTGCTTGTCAGAAAACACTTTTTGTATCCTTTATATGTACCTTTTACTGCTTTGGAACATTGTATAATATGTAGAGTTATCGTGATGTTGAATAATTATCCCTAGGGCGTACATTAGTTTAGACTGTACCTTGGCGGACAGAAACGGACTTGTGCTTTTGAGTATGCACAAGGTCAAGTGGTTATTCCTACATTAGGACAGTCATTAGTTATTGTTCATCATTCAGCACAGCTAATTTTAGCAGAAGCAGTAGTAAAGGAATTCTACTGTGAAATTTCGCACTCTGCTAGCTTGGCGGTCTGTGTGCCCTTCGAAAGGAAAGTGCTGATCAGCAGGACAGTGGTTTCTTTTTTAGCCTCATGACTTGAAGTAGCAAAGTTGCTGGAATAAACTCCCAGTGTTTGAGATTTAGGAGTGAACATGCCATGCAGTGTGCAAACAGGGTTTTGTGAATACAGCACATTGATATTCCAAATGGAAAGAACATCCCGGCTGACTTTTCACTTTTTGTCTGTACAATTATTTATTTTCTTGTTATATTTAATTTTACTAATTTGTTTTACTAAATTGTTTGACGCTGTATAGGACAATGAGTTGGAGAAAATCACAAGAAGATTTACCATCGAGCTCGCCAAAAAGGGCTTCATCGGTGAGTAGCATTAACACTGATAGCACAGTTTGCTCTTTCTTAAACGAACACTTGGGAAATCATTCAGCTCGCATGCAGTGCCAGATCCATTGCAATGCCTTTATTGCTTAGCAAATAAGCCATGTTGCTTTTAACGCCTTTGTAGAACAATCTTTAATCCTGATAAAAATCTGCTCTCTGATCTCTCATTACTCTGAGATAAATGAGTGTATTACTAAAATCATCCCTCAGCAGCCTGTTGTCCTGCAGGGGAATTTCACCGCTGTTAAAAAAACTCTTTAGAAGAGTTTGAAAGAGCTTTTCCTCTTGTACTTGTTTGGAAATGACTTCTTGCTTCCCCCAACTAGAGCTTTTTTTGGAAATGTATTTATCTGGACGCCTTGTCAGTGACCTCGCCATGACAGTTGGCAGTTGCAGAGTGAAGATTAGAGGTTAAAAACGGCACATTTTGGAGGGGCAGAAATGCTGATCTGTTTCAAGTTTCACTCATTAATCTCTCATACGACATCAAGATGAGCGATTACAAGAGTGTAGAATTGAGCATTCAGTAACGGAACTCCACCCCTTCACTAGACCGTTACAGCTCAGATAGTTCACCAATTTGCACATTTTTATTTTACATTTTGAACACCAGTGGAGCACCAAAGTACAATCCCTAATCCAAAAAGCTTCACACTTGTTCAGAAATGTGCCTCCCCACCTCCTCCTGAAACACTAACAGCCAGTTTGGACTCCTCCTCCCGACATCTTTTCACTGTCTGTGCAGTGAGCTGGGCGGCAAACAGATGCGAAGAAACACCGCTGCGTGTTGGGGCTGGGGGGCAATGGGTGAAGGCCAAATAATTAGAAGGCATAGCATGCTGTGGTGCATTATTGCCCCCCCCCCCCCCCCAAAAAAAAAAGGGGAAAAAAAAAAAAAAAAAAAAAAGAAAATGTGTTTACCGCCAGCTCAAACAGCTCAGCGGGAAAACTTAAATATGCATTAACCTGGCTCCCGAGTGCCGATTTGACAAGGTGCGTGACTATCAACCTGGAGATCGCAAGTTCGAATCCTAATTGATGCCATAGCCATCCGTGACCGGCAGTCCATGGGTCACGTGTCCATGGGGGTTAATTGCCCAAGCTCTCACCGGAGAGAGGGATGGCATATGCTCCATGTACGTGGTGGCAGATATCGCTTTCCCTCTGTTAGGTCGCCTCCAAATGCGTATGCGCAGCAGTTCGTAAAGAGACGGGTGGTAGCATTGCATGTCATGGAGGGGGCACATGTATGCTTATGCCCCTTCCTGGTTGGTGGTGGTTGCGTGACAGGGAAGGCAATACTTGAAGGGTGGAAATTGGACATGACCAAATTAGTTCCTCTAAATTGATTGCAAATAATGGGAAACGTATGCATTAAACTTCTGACATTCTGGTGTCGTATTACACAGCTATTAAACGGTGTAACAAAATTTTATGGGTCACAAAAGTGTCACAATCTCAAAATATCAATAAAGATTAGGGAATGTCATGATACTCGGTCTCTGTGTATTCATATCTCAGCATTTCTGAGCCACTCTTGTGTAACTCTCAGTTCAGAAAGTCTCTCAAATCCCTTTGTGTCTTCTCTCAGGACCGGGTATTGATGTCCCTGCCCCTGACATGAGCACAGGCGAAAGGGAGATGTCCTGGATCGCTGATACTTATGCTAACACTATTGCTCACACTGTAAGTCACTATGCATAGATATGTCCATTACATCGATCATTGTGTTTTCATACTATTCATTCAACTTTTATTTGTTTTTATAGACATCTTTTATTTACTGTTTCCCCTTTGCAAAGGAGATGACATTGCTAAGGATATATATCCAGCAAGCTCTGCAAACAATTCATTCATTCATTCATTTTGTAAGTTGCTTAATCCTAATTGGGGTCGTTCGGAGGCTGGAGCCTCTCTCAGCCAACTCTGGGCGAAGTCAGGATACACCCTAAACAGCTCGCCAGACCATCACAGGGCCAACACACAGACAACCATTCACACTCACTCTTATACCTAGGGGCAAATTGGAACAGCCAATTAGCCTACTGTGCATGTTTTTGAACTGTGAAGGAAACTGTAGTACCCAGAGGAAACCCACACAAGCACGAGGAGAACAGGCAAACTCCACACAGAAACGTCCCGAGCCCGGGAATCAAACCTGGAACCTTCCTGCTGTTAGGTGGACATGCTAACCACTTCGCCGCCATGCTGCCTGCAAACGACAATATTATCAGCAAACCGTGATAAACAAGTCTTTTTTCACCTTAAACCACAGGTGTCAAACTCGCAGCCCACACCAACTCATTTTATGTGGCCTGCAAGAGCATTAAAAGAATATGATTATCGTACATTCTTTGCATCAATCATTACCATAAAAGCTAATTCATCCTGTATATTCCTCCCACTGGGTGGCAGCAGCCTGTTTCAAGTCAACAGGTACTCATTACTGATTCAAGAAAGATTGCAAGCTAGCTTTTTGCTGTTAAACGTTGTCAGAAATTTTGCCATGCAAATTTCACGGTTGCCCTTTTTGAATAGACAATCAGTGATTATTCCGTCCTCGGATAATCGAATCTAGAAGAAAATCTAAAAATGTAGCCCTCAGTGAAAATGAGTTTGACTCCCTGCCTTAAACAAACAGTAAACAGCTTCAGTTTTATGTACATATTAATGCTGGCTTTGTCAGACAGGCTCTGTAATGCTTGCATCAGTAAGTGGAGGAAATTTATTCATATTCCTGTTTGCATTAGTGATTTTATTTGTAACATTAAAGACGTTACACTCTCTGATAGAGAGCAGCAGCTAGTATGAATTAAGTTACGCTCAAGTTTGAAGTCACATGGTATAGTATTGACAGTAGGGCACAAGTATAACACACCATGTCTACTTTTATTCCCATTAACCAAATCAGATAAGATAAAGTTGTCAAATAATTACCTCCGCCACAAATACGAAGGTAATGTATTAGCTGACATCTGTTAGTCAGTTTGTCTGTGGGCAAAATCCTGACCACACACATGCTTAGGTTTTTAACCAAACTTGGTACGGTACCATTTTTTAAAATTTGATTTTGGGATGTCAAGGTCAAAGGTGTAAGTCAGAGGAATGTCACAAATTTTGGAGGTAGAGTTTAGCGATGAGTAGAAACATGTGCTGATAGATATGCCGTAAATACGATGCACCAATAGGAAACCATATGTGGAATTTCAAATGAGAAAATCACCTTTGACCTTGAGTGACCTCAAAAAGTTAAACCCCACTTATCTCATAAATTATTCAAAGGAAAGAGGTTTTAATTGGTTTTAAAAGTTGGTCATGTTTACATACTATAGTGCGCATTGTAAAAAGTAAGTAAATAAAGTAACTAGAAATGCGTTCTGGTAACAAAGCACTAGGTGTATCCCCCGCATGGGCAACTACAGCCCCTAGAGTGTTAACGGGTATTTTTGGTGAATTGACCTCTGTGACTTTGAAAAATAGGTCAAGGCGACCCAGTTTCAATAGGCTGGTAGGGCAGGCCGAAGGGACCATTCAACAGAAATATAAAAGAACAGAAATTTTTAAAGAACAGGCATGGTTAGAGTGATAAAAAGACGTGTTTGCGGTGGTGGTGGATGCAGACAGCTCCTAAAAACAATATATCCTAATATATGATTTGCGGGGATACAATTAAACCAGTACCCATATACAGTAGGTTTCACTTGCCACATTATCCATGCTGCATGGCAGAGGTGTGTAGCACTCGGAGCACCATTCTAGTACTTTCTTTTACAGTTGTGTATCGTAAAAATATTTCTTCATCGAGATATGATATTCTGCTGCTCCTAATGTAGACTTAAACATGCTTGTATTTAAGATTCTTGCACACTTTCTTTATAGAGTTTGTGCACTAGCAGTGTCGTTGCCATGGCATTTTGTATAAACCTTCTTTTTAACATGGCACAATTTCCTATTAGCATGCAAAACTGAAGCATGTAGAACAGTAACTGTAAGTGTTTCACAGCAGAATGTGTCTGTGCTCAGCTCAGCAGTGGAGACAAAAAGCAGCCGTCGTTTTTTTTCTCGCTTGAATACATACAATGATGCCAACACGAACAATTCACTTGCATGATGTGTTACATCATATAATCTCTTTAATGCAGAGATAGATTACGGATTTCCTCTGGTTAGCCGGATAGATTGTGTGCATGATGCGTTTTATTCACATTTAAGCCACCTGCATTGTGCACAGGATAAACTTGCATTGCTTATGCATTCAGTTGATTCAGATGAACACTTACAGCCGTTGTTCAGCTCAGCCTTTGAATAGGACGTGTCCCAGATACAGTGTTAATGGTCCACATGTTTATTGTGACCTTTGTACTGCTTATATACAAAGGTTTCCGGGTTATTTTTGGCTTCGTTCAAAGAGCTGGTTTCATTCAGATTAGATCAGGGATTTTACATGACTGTTGGCAGGGTTTCTTTTAAAGTGTTCCCTTATTTGAAATGGCAGTGAGACAGTGCGGCGCTGACCCAAAGATGAAAGTTACTGATTAATGATTCTGTGGAAAGGTTCTGAGTGGGCTGGGGTTGATCCAGGTTTGACTGAGGACAGCTTTTAAAAGATTAACCTGTATGTTAAAAGCTCTGCTTTTAAGAGGAAAAGAGAGTAAAGACATTCTGATAATTTTCTCGAGTAAATATTGCATGCATTATTTGGGTAACAGAAGTGTACTTTAAAAGTGGCCTCATTGATAATGATCACAATATCACTCACAGTAAAGGAACTTACTTTCCTTCTTTCTATGATCTTAATGAAATATGGATGATTCAACTTCCTGCAAAGCATGTGACTTGTAAATATTTCATAAGGCTGAAAGGGTCTTTTTCATAACCTTTCTGGAAAGGGATGGGTCATGCATGAGCTTTTAATATATAAATTGTGTTAGTGCCTAGCTTTATTTTATTCAGAAGTTCACTAGTTTATCAGAATCAGAATACTTTATTAATCCCATAGGAAATTGTGTACATTATGTAAATATGTGTTTATATCTGATTTGTTAGTTTAATATCTGTATAATGTTATTACTGCCATTAACTTGCCTTGCCTCGTATATGAACTGGGGGATACACATCCTATTCTCATAATTGTACACAACAGCAGTGTTTTCAAACTGGCTAATGCAACCTATTAATCAGATTTTAGATGAGTGTAACGTTGAAACTGTAAGTAAAAACCACCTAATAATGAAAATATACAATGCCCGGCCAAAAAAATGTCACACAGTCTAATATTTTCATGGAGTGCATTTAGCTTTGATCACAGCATGTAATCTCCATGGCAATGGTCAGGTCGAGACTCAGCAACATTAATGTGGCAATAAAATGAAGTCAGGTGATGAGCTGAATGTACTGAATGAGCAGGTTATCACATCGATGGACTTTTTCTTCCCTGAAGGCACGGATATAATGTGGAGTCTCAGATAATGAAAGTGTGGTTCAGGGAGCATGAGGAATCATTTTCACATATGTATCGGCACCCCAAAGTCCTGACCTTCACCCTATTGTAAGTTTTTGGGATGTGCTGGAGAAGACTTTATGGAGTGGTTCAATTTTTCCCTCAACAATTCAAGCCATCTGTGAGAAATGAACCTGACACTGGCTGGAAATAAATGTTATGTTGCTAAAGTTTGTTGAAACAGTGGCATGACGATTATGTGCTGTAAGCAAGGCTAAAGGCAGAACCACAACATATTCGTGTGTGTGACTTTTTTTGGCCAGGCAGTGTATGTTCATGTGTAACAGGAGAGTGTGAAAGCTTCCCTTTCATTTCACTTCAAGTAATTAATGATTATACTTTAACCTAAATTGATGCTCTTGTGGGAAGAGACAGACAATTTTTAAATTGTTGTTATTTTTGCAGGTTTTAATTTATATGACTCAAGATGCATGTAATATTGTAAAGAACACTTTACCCATGTTTAAAATGTACCCTAGTTTTGCTTTACACACCATGAAATCATATGCATTGACTTCTGGGATTTGTAGTTCAGTCTTTGTCAGGCTTTGAGTTTACTTGTGATCTTGAGCGAAAGCAACCATGGATATTATCGAAGTTGTATAGCATACTATAGATAGTTGTATTTTATTTTATTATTATTATTATTTATTTTTTTTAACATGCCTGTGTGTGTACCTTAACCACCATTCATGCAGCTAGCTGGTTGTAGATGTTTCAGTACACCATAATTTCCCCCTACTGCAGACTGTCACTATAGTAACATAAATATTGCTGTAATCTTATAACTGTATATTCTTTTTATATATAAATATATATATATACATTTTTTTAGACAATATTTAAATATGCATGCTGTGTTTATCTCTAAAAAGGACATTAATGCTCATGCCTGTGTGACGGGAAAACCCATCAGCCAAGGAGGAATCCATGGCAGAGTATCTGCCACCGGTCGTGGAGTTTTCCATGGCATTGAGAACTTCATCAACGAGGCGTCCTACATGAACAAGCTCGGACTGACACCAGGCTTTGCGGACAAAACCTTCATTGTCCAGGTACAGTGAGTAAAAGAGGGAATTAAAACCAATGTGTAAAGCTTAATTGAAAAAAAAGAAAAGTTATTTTTAAGCACTCAAAGTGGTGTAGTCCGTCACTATACACAATAAGTATAACTTATTATATTTAAAATATAATTTATAATATTTATATCACTTATTTTATGTGTATTCATTTTGTATTGAATTCAACATTGTTTTCGTATTAGTCACTGATTTTAACCCTCATGCGTCACTATGGACATTTTTGTCCATTTAAGCAAAATTTTCCTCTTCTTTTGGCCATAACTTTGGCTGTGTTAGTGCATATGGCACAATTTTTAGTGAGAAAGTCTCTCTCTTGACACATTTTGAAAATCAAATTTTATTTTTTATAATAGATCAATGGAACACTATGAAAAAAATGTTACTACCCTCTTAAGGGTAAAAATGTCCACTTCCAAAAAACTGCTTTAAAAACTTAACAGATTCATATTTTTTTCTGCTTTTTTTTGCATAAATCTCTGAAACAACTTCCGCCTGGTTCAAAAATACCAAACATTCAGTCATTTTGAGGATTTTAACCCCTTAAATGCCAGTTTGATTGCATGATGTTGCTGTTGTTATTTATGAAAAAAACACAAAATGGGTTATTTTCCATATAACAAATTTTGGGGAGCTGGGGGATTTATTTTTTTTAATCAGTCCTGGATATTTCAAAGATTAGCCAAAATATTGACTTTGATGCAAAATGTCCCATTAAGTCCCATTAAAACCACATTTTTTAATCTCATAGCCATTACAAAATATAATCATGTATTCTGTAATGTTAGGGTTTTATTTAAGAGAAAAATGGTACAATTTGTCATTTTTTTTGTTCGCCACTAAAATCAACTAATTCCCCCATTACAGGCCTCTGCAGAAAATGCTCATCATTTCTTAGTGATAAAACATCTGTAAAATAGTGCAGTACTACTATTTCCACTTTTCCACTAAAAAAATTTGAAATCAACATCAGATTTGTCAAGAAATATTTATTACACATTCCATTTCCACAATTGTGTGAACCACCATCAACATTCAGAAGTGAGCAAGACGTCACTAACCAGAAGATGGATCAGCAAGTAATGTAAACAAAGTATAAATATTTTAACTTTTAGAACAGTTTTTGGAACAAAAAGTGCGTGTGTGTGTGCGTGTGCGTGTGTGTGTGTGTTTGTGCGTGCGTGCCCCCGTACGCGTGTAGGTGAGTAGGAGGGAGTTCACTCCATCCAGCAGGACTTGCAGCATGGGATTTTATGGTCGTTGCAAATGAAGTTGCCATACCTGACGCAAGAGGTGTAGAGTTTTTTCTTTTTCTCTGTGCACATCCAGCACAGTCCGCTCTTCTTTGTGGAGCAGCTGGTGGTGGTGTCAGCCTCAGGTGCTGCTGTGGGAGCAGTTGCTGAGGCCTGAGAATCCTGCACCATAGTAGCAGCAGCAGGCATTATACGGGGAAGGTGACCTCTCCTCATCATTTCAGCAGACACCAGGTTTTTCCCTCCTCAACACCTCCAAGATAAGCCTACATTACTGAATGTGTTATGGTTTGAACCTCGATGAGCTGCCAGGACCCAAAAGCATACCCGGAGACATAAGGGAAGTTAAAATATCTATTAAACAGAAATCAGAGAGTGGGGGGAATCAGGGACTCAGAGGGGTGAGCTCGCTAGGTGAGCAATCCGGAAGAGAGCGTATCATGTGTCGCAGAGATGGGGCGGAAGCGCGGAGCGAGTAATCCGGAAGAGAGTGTATCCTTCATCGCGAAGATGGGGCGGAAGCGCTGAGCGAGTGGTCCGGAAGAGAGGGTATTCCTTGTCGCAGAGATAGGGCGGAAGCACTGTGTGAGTAGTCCGGAAGAGAGTGTATCCCTTGTCGCAAAGATGGGGCAGAAGTGCTGAGGCTCGAGGAGGCATGGGAAAGAGAAAAAAGGAGACAATCATAAGTATACGTATTCGATTACACAAAGATAACAGACTTCAGTTAGTGGTTCTTTATGGGAACTGGCCAGATACCGCGATGGCAGCGAGAATACTCTGGCACCGGAGCGCCTCCTCGCTAGCCGGTGTGCAGGAGTGGGTGGACCCGGTGCCGGTGGGAGCCGCCCCATCTCTGAAAACAACATGCACAAAACACACGCAGGAAAACAAAGACCACACAACCCCAACCCGGATGCCATCACCACAGAATGTTTGGTATTTTTGAGCCGGGCGGAAGTTGTTTCAGAGATTTATGCAGAAAAAAGCGTAAAAAAATATGAATATAAAAAGTTTTTATAGCAGTTTTTTAGAAGTGGACATTTTTGTCCTTAATGATTTAAGAGGGTAGTAAGTTAAACTGACACATGAGGGTTAAACAGGAATAGAGAGCCAAACATCAGCATTATATATAACTCTCAGTTCCTTTTGGGTTCAGACATCAAATCAAAGAAAACGACTTCAGAACTTTTTGTCTTATCTACTGACATTTATTCTTAATTAAGATAATCCTTTATTGATCCTTAAAGGAAATTCAGATGTTGTAGCAAAGTAATTGCATTGGAGATGAAGCCTGCCCTTTTCAAAGAACTTAGATGTAAAGGAAGAATCACTACAGGGATTATTGCCTTGTATTAAAATCTCTTTAAGATTTACAGTTATATTTATTGCTGCATATTACAGTACACATGTGGAAACGGGAGTGGACAGGAGTACAGGGGTTTAAGGGAACGCTAAAGTACCGGGGTTTAAGGGAACACCAAAGTACCGGGGTTTAAGGGAACGCCAAAGTACCGGGGTTTAAGGGAACACCAAAGTACCGGGGTTTAAGGGAATGCCAAAGTACCGGGGTTTAGGGGAACGCCAAAGTACCAGGGTTTAGGGGAACGCCAAAGTACCAGGGTTTAGGGGAACGCCAAAGTACCAGGGTTTAAAGAGGCAAAAACAATTGAAATTGATTCGGTATTGAGTTAAAATTCTATAACTGGTAATAAAATTGCTACACACTCTACCCCTGTTGGGTAACCACTTTCTCACTTACTCATTTGCCAAAACGCTTATTCCTACTAGGATTGAAGGGACGCTCGAACCTATTTCAGCCGACACAGGGTGAATGTGGGGTACACCATGAACAGCTCGCCAGTCCATTGCAGGGCCAACACCCTGACCCATTCATACTCACACTTGCCACTTTTTTGCTGCAAGGGGGATGTGCTAACCACTACACCACCGTGTTGATGGGGCAAATAAGCACATGAAAATAAAATGCACGTTTTTGTTACTGACAGGCTCTTTGTCTGTCTGTCAACATGAAAACATTCCTATGTAGATACACCTGTTTCTATTTACCACAGTAACCATAAAGAAACTGCCGAAAATGACTTCTCTGGTTGTACACTTCATAGGGTTATGGTGTATAGTCATTTTGCAATGGCTGATTATAGCGTACTAACTCAGTACCCTAGGAACATTTTAAGGAGATGGATGGGAAAATAGGTTCCATGTAAAAAAAATGGAAAAGAAAGAAAGAAAAGGTTTTGTTTTTAAAGGGCTTGGTAAAGCATAGTGTAGACATATGCATATGAAGCTGAAACTTCCCTCAAAAGGGAAAATTATGCTTTCTTTTAGATGCACTGATGCAGCGCTAATAAAACCATGTGGTTGCTTTTCCTCATGGAGAACACATGATGGCGCCAGAGATCATTTTCCCAAGCTTGATGTGGCGAACTTCTGATTCATCAGCCAATAAGATATACTTGAACAGTTTCCTAGTAGTCATCTAATAATTCATAAAATAAAGCACTATAATACATAAAGTAATAAATAATACAAAATAATAATAAAGACTGATGATTAAATCCTTTTCCTCAGACAGTACATGTTTAATTTCCCGCTGCTTCTGAGCAGATTATTAATTTTCTTCTTCCTGTTATTGTTAATAATCGTCCCCCTCCACGCCATGCAGGATAAAAATACATTACATCATTTAAACATTACACTTTTCTTACACAGGGTTTTGGAAATGTTGGCTTGCACTCTATGCGTTACCTTCACCGTTATGGTGCTAAATGCGTGGGTGTCGCTGAGATTGATGGAAACATCTGGAATCCCAATGGCATCGACCCCAAGGAGCTGGAGGACTACAAACTGGTGGGCACAAAAGAAATGTGTAGTCCTCTTTGGTGCTGTTTTTATGGTTAACGGTGCGAGCCCTTTTACAAATGAGTGTCTGTCTGCTTTTTTTCACAGCAACATGGCACTATTGTGGGCTTTCCTAATGCTCAGCCCTATGAAGGTAGAATCCTGGAGGCAGACTGTGACATCCTTATCCCTGCCGCAGGAGAGAAGCAACTTACCCGGAAGAACGCGCCCAACATCAAAGCAAGGGTCAGAGATGTGCACCAACAAATCCACTCACCGTGCAGAAAGTTTCACAGGACAGTGAAGCACAACTCCTCGCTAATTATCTCTATTGTTTATGCCTTAAAGTCCCATCCGGTGCTGACATTTTAAGCATGTTATTTTGATAAATGAGACCATCAGACTGCTCTTTACAGAATGCAGACACTGAGGGGAGACTGTTTATATAAATGTATAAATCTTCCCAACTGGAATTAATGAAAACCATTAATCCTTCTGACACCCAGCATCTTACAACACAGGAAACAGGAAAGCTGGTGGAGAATCACTACTGACTACTCTCAATCAGACAGCCTTAGTCATTTGCCAAACCGCTTAATCCTACTATGATTGCCGGGAGGTTGGTGCCTGTCTTATCTGACACAGGGTGAAGGTGGTGTACACCCTGAACACCTCACCAGGCCAGTGTAGTGCCAACACGCACGACCATACGCACTCGCACCTCGGGGATTTTGGAATTGTCAGTTAGCCTAATGTGCATGTCTTTGGTTTGCGGGAGGAAACTGGAGTACCCAGAGGAAACCCATGCGAGCATGGAGAGGGCATGCAAACTCCACACAGAAATACCTGAGTCCAGGACACACAAAACCCAAGACCTTCTTGTTGTGAGGCGGAAGTGCTAGCCACGATGCCATCGCGCCGCCAACCACTAAATTATTATATGCATAATGCAATCTTTGATGTGGTTGTTGTGCTAAGCTTAATACACACTTCACCTGTGTATCTTACTGGTTTAGATCATTGCTGAGGGAGCTAACGGCCCCACCACCCCCGACGCTGATAAGATCTTCTTGGAGAGGAACATCATGGTCATCCCGGTAAGATTCTCCTCAAATTTTATTTGTGTTTGTATTATTTCTGTTTGTATTATTTCTGTATTATTTCTGTTCACTCCATTGTGGTTAGTACGCTGTTCTGTAGAAATTGCTGTTTATACCTCACGTGAGATTTGTGCTGAGTGTTTGTTTCTTATTTACCTATAGGACATGTACCTGAATGCCGGCGGTGTGACCGTGTCCTACTTCGAGTGGCTGAAGAACCTGAACCATGTCAGTTACGGTCGTCTGACCTTCAAATATGAGAGAGACTCCAACTACCACCTGCTCAGTGAGTTTATTGCAAATTATCTGATGGCACTAAACCGTAATGTGTATTTGTGAAATCAGTAAGACGCCTGCATTGATTTCAGCTCAGTGTGTGTCTGTTGCAGGCGTTCAGCCCTCTTCTAATTACTGTCTACACTTTGAGCTGCTTCCTTCATTTGAATTTTTTAAGTACGACGTCAGGTGTGTTACTGGAATAAGAACAGATAGAGACGTTATGTCTGCAGCATTCAATAACTTATTCATTCATCTTCAGTAACTGCTTCACATGCTCTTTTGAGCATCTTTGTTTATTAGTAACCCAGCAGGGCAGAGCCACAGAGCCTGAATCACTTTTTATTCCGTCCCGCCTAACAATACATTCCACATCTGAGTCATCAGGGCGGTTTTGGTACCTGCAGCAACATGGACCTTTCTACCATCATTAATACAAGGTCACACAGCATGTTGTTTTTTTTCCCCCTACTCTCACTTTCTCATATAAACTGATAAAAGGCCAACATTGTTTTGGAGCCTGTTGCAAAGTTTGATTATATGGATATGTTTATTCTTCTACTTTTTCTACGTTTATTCGAGTCAGTACAGAAGCATTTTACAATATTTGTGGCACTGTGCAAGAACCAGATAATCCACTTGACCATTAAAAGTGAATCCAGTGCACTGTTATATACCTTAGGTATCATAGTACAATCTGTAAAATTGTTACAACAGTATTAGTTTCTGCCCTGTGATGGGCTGGCGAGCTGTCCAGGGTGTACTTTTCCATCACCCAGAGTCGGCTGAGATGGGCGCCAGCCTCCCCGCAACCCTAATTAGGATTAAGCGGTTAAGAAAATTATTGAATGAATGAGTATTAGTTCATTCAAAGGACGATAGGTGTCACTAGCAGTTCAAAGCATAATGATACTTGTCAATTTTCATGCAAGAAGCAGATAACCTAAAGTTTCAAGAAGTCTGAGACGTCTCAGAAGGGGGATTGGTTAGTCTGGCAGTGTGCCAAGTAGTGATGAGGCAAGTGTCTCAGAGGGTTCCGAATCAAAACTTGACCAAGCATCATCTGATAGTGAGGAAAATGAAGACCAAACGCTCACTGTGGTTCATAAAATTGATATCTGTATGCAATTCAAACAAAAAATAATTTTCACATCTGAACTAATTGTTTAAAAATTGTAATGTTGATTATTCTGGTTCATGCACGGAAATCATTTCCGTGTTTTTGAGGTCGTTAAAGATTTGCCATGAAAATCCCAGATTGGAACAAGTTTTATTTTAAATACATTTTGAACAATGTTCATCTCATAGAAAGATGCCATTTGACAAGTTTTGTTGATATTTTTTTATTTCTTTATATTTTTGAATAAAAATGTATTTTTAGAAAAACAAAAACTCATCTTGTTTTTTCTCAGAATGAACATTTTGCGGGTTGACTGGTTCTTGCATGGTGCCACAGATTGTTAAACATTAGTTTTTCAAAATGAAATGATTTCCATAAATAAAGTAGTGTATTGTGTAAATACAAAAAAATACAAATTTTGAATCAGATAGCATAATAAAGGCTGCTGGGTTTTCCTGCAAAGGTTAGAAGCTAGTGTGACAGGAGAAACCTCCAGAAGAACTGAAAATGGTTTTGCAAGATTCTCAGTAAAATTGGCTCTTATTTTCCTACAGAAGGTACCTGAGATTACAGATATTGTTTATTTATTACTGTTTACTATTTGTATTTTGATTTTTTTATCTTTAACCATAGATTCAGTTCATTCAGTTAAAAAGAATAGTCTCTGGTGCAGTTTGTGTTATCAGAAAATAAGGTGATTAGTTTTATTAACCTTCCTGCTGAACCAGTCACAAATCTTCTGGCAACATTACATTCCCAACCCGGATTACTTTGCCTTCTTTCTTTCTTTCTTTCTTTCTTTCTTTCTTTCTAAATTGTCTCCATGCTCCTTTTTTTCTTTTTTTTTATAGCTCATTGTCTTGGAATACTAATGTTATCATGTAAGAAGATCTAACATGTTTTTCTAATGATTCAGAAATGAAAATTTGGGCTAAAAATAGTTGCCTCAGACTTTTGCACAGTACTGGATTTGTGAAAGGCACAAGAGAGTTAATAATATAGCCAAAAATAGTATTATTGTAATACTTTTACTTCTGCATACCAAGTTCTGTCATATCAAAGTGGGGTTGCTTGTAATATTTACTTATAAAAATATCCTGTAGAGGTTATGAACAAATACAAAATTCATAGTTCCCACATCTCACAGTTCCATTAGGAAAGTATATAATGTTTATTTTATTGCTATTACAAGAACACTCCTAGAGGGCAAGCCCTTCACCAAGCCATAAAAAGTACACAGCGCCACATTGCAGGGCCTGCTGTACTACCACACTTCCAAATAATGCGATTTCCCATGTTACATTTAAATTGCCAGCAGCTGTGCAATCAGGATCAGATCCGGATGAAACTTGGTCTGACATTAAAGCTTCTGATCCTGAATATACTGTATATCGCACATTTTTCATTCCAGGTTGTTTTTTTCTTTTTTCTTTAATTTTGATAAAACATGATGCAAACAGCCACCTTGAGAGATGTAATGATGCTGTTGATTCCCCTTATCATGTAAAAGCAATATCATAGAGCATATTACCATTCTCATTACCAGTGTGGAAATATTTAATTACTCGCACTTTCACAGTACCACTAATGTATTATCTCAGTCCTCCTGCAGCTGTCATCATTTCACTTATTTTACAATTACAGCATTTGGCAGCTTATTGTGCTGGTGTTTTTCAGTGTCTGTGCAAGAAAGTCTGGAGAGGAAGTTTGGGAAGCAAGGTGGGCCCATCCCTGTGGTTCCTACTGCCGAATTCCAGGCTCGTGTAGCAGTGAGTATCAGTTCTCTGTTTGTGTCAGAAAGCAAAAGCAAATTAGCAAAAGTGAACCAAGTATATATTTGGAAATATGGGACCCGGCCCAAAAAAAAAAAGTCGCACACTCTAATATCGAGAGCCTTTTGCCTTGTTCTCAGCATGTAATCTTCATGGCATTGTTGCTTCATTTGGTCAGGCCAAGGCTCAGGAAAGTTAATTTTGATGACCTGAATGTACTGAATAAGCAATGGAGTTTTTCTTCCCTGATCACATAGATATAAAATAGGGACTCAAATAATGAAAGAGTGATTTATTAAGAGTGGAATCATTTTCACATATATATTGGCACCCCAGAGTTCTAACCCTAACCCTATTGTAAGTTTTCGGGATGTGCTGGAGAAGACTTTATGGAGTGGTTCAGTTTTTCCCTCATCAGTTCAAGACGTCGGTGAGAAATGAACCCGAGAATGGATGGAAATAAATGTTATGTTGCTAAAGTATGTTGAAACAATGGCATGGAGATTATGTGCTGTAAGCAAGGCTAAAGGAGGAACCACAACATGTCCGTGTGTGAGAGGGTTTTTTATTTTTATTTTTTTGTGGCTGGCGAGTGTATTATGTTAATGGAATTACAGAGCACGAGCATGACATTAAAGTGACATTGGCTGTAACAGAGTTATAATTGAGATTGTAATCCAAAGGGAAAAAAAGTTGAGGTTACAGTATCTGCTTTACTTTGTTTAAAAAAATAAACCCAATGGTCATGTCATGTTAAATGAGAATATAAGAATTATATCCGGATGAAGATCCACCCTAAATAAATAAATAAACAAACAAATAGATCGACAAACAAATAAATAAATAAAAATAACCTTTGGATCTGAACACAGCTGTTTCTATAAACCACACTGAACGACAGAAACCCAACCCGTCAGGTGATACACATGTCCTGTGAATGTCACGCTTGGCTAATTTGCATGTTAAAATACCACACGGATACCAGTCTGGACAAGTAGGTGTGCCTTGACTACAAGTGTACATACATGTGATTAAAAATCTTTTTCTTTATTTCGAATATAGATAGGATATAAATAGTGCATATAATCCGTCTACGAATATTTTCATTTAAGTACTTGCAGTGAGTAAAATGTCTTAAGTGATGTTCTTTTATAGCAGTTTTCACCTGAAGTCTCAGGGCTTTTCCGTCAGGTCTCCAATTCTGGAGGATACTGCTGCACGATAATACTTGTGAAAGCCGTTTTTAGCCATTACATTTAATGAACCAGTAATAAATATCTAACCATATTATAGGTCTTCTTTTTCAGTAAATGATTAATGAGTGCTGGTTCAATGTACACTGGTGTAAAATATCGTTTTTTTCCCTCCCTAATGTGTAGGGCGCCTCTGAGAAGGATATTGTGCACTCTGGTCTTGCCTATACAATGGAGAGATCTGCACGGGTAAGTGATCCTGTGTGAGATTTTCAGTAAGTTGAAAGCATCTGTTTCCAAAAGTTTGCTCTTTTTTGTGCTACTTTACCCTTCGTTGGTATTAATGTACACTTTATAGTCTGGGAAATGTTGGATGTTTTTCCAGATGAATTCTGGCCCCCAGCCAGAATTATAATAATGCTCTAACTTTGAGTTATGAGATCTGTTTAGTAAATGGTGTTTAACATTGAGACTACCCATACTTTTGCGCGAGTCTGTCTGTGTGTGTCTGTGACCTTTCATGCTTTAACAGTTCTCAGTGTCTACACTGATTAACCAGGCTTTTATAGGCCTTCACTTGGAAACTCCCTTATTTTGTTTAAAGTGTTCTCTGTATTTGTTCAAAAACATCTTTTTAATGAATTCTTTCCATCCTTCTTAGCAAATTATGCGTACAGCCAGCAAGTACAACCTGGGTTTGGACCTTAGGACAGCAGCTTATGTCAACGCCATTGAAAAGGTATTCAAGGTGTACAATGAGGCCGGCCTGACCTTCACATAAATCCTTAATCTGCCCTCTGCCACCTTATTCTGGCCTTAGACCAACCCTGTGCCCCATTATACCATAGCCTTTTGTCATTTTTTGAGTTTACAATGACGCCTATAATATCCAAACATTATTAAAATGAATATTAAATTACCTTGCTCATATTCTACCAAGGTTTTCCATCGTGTTTTTTTTCTAATGATGCTGTAATTTCTGTACGACGTGGAAGCAATCTACTGGTATGGAATATGTCACACTGCAATGTTATTTAGTTCAAGTATATCACATTACTGTGTTAGTTTTGTACCAGTTTGTCTTGAATTATTATTTGCAGTATTGTCTCCTCTTCCACTGTGCAAATGAAATGTACGTTATTTTCATTCGCCAGTCCTCCAAACCATTACAGTCTTTTATTCTTCTTTTCTTTGTAAGTATTGAAAGACCGCACTTAAGGTGTCTTCCATCTTACAGCCGGAGTGTTAAACTCATGAGGAATTCTCTCTTGTTACCAGTAGTTCAACATTCAGGAAATACCTTACATAGGAGCAATCCAGCGCGGTAGTCTTGTTCAGCAGTTTGTCTTAGAGATGTGCAAAAATCATCCATTGCAAATGCTGGAATGGTAAACCCAGTGGATTTGATGACACTCTGGAGAAGTGTGTATGTATGTGTATGTGTGTGTGTGTACGTGAGCGAACAAAACCATTCACAAAATGCATCTATGGAAATTTGAGCTTTGGAAAAAACTTTGTATTGGTCTTCTTGTTGAAAATAAAGAAATTCAAACACGTTTTTGTTCCAAAGTTTTTTAATTAAACTGGTTTTATGCACATGATCCATAAATATGATCTAATCAGGCAACTAAAGTACTTTTGTTCAATTACAACACAAGCAGGATTTGAGGGTTTGTTTAAGTGTGATTTGCATACAGAAAATACAACAAAGCTGGTTCCCAGGTGCAGGTATGTGTATGGCGCTCAAGGATCACGTGCATTAAAAAAGATTAAAGTGCAATAAATTGAAAATCATTTGAATAGTTGCTTCCCAAAAGAGAGTGCCTGATCTGCTGCACTTTCAGTGGCCTTCTTTGCTGCCATTTTGCCAATCGCACCAGTCACCATATCGCCAATACCTGCAACAATTACAGCCTTATTACCCAGTCATACATGTCCATTTTCTTTCAACCCTAAAACACAATCTACCACTGTGTTAGGAACTGGAATAGAATTAGTAATCAATATTAAACTGCTTGATCCCTGATTATACTAAACAGTAAAGTTTTATTTTTCTAAAATCATCAAATGAGGATATAAGCCAAGAATAATACAATTACCTCCCTCCTCTTTATTTTTTTGGTCACTGTCACTGCCTTTCTTTTTGTTTCCTCCCAGAGCACCGCCAATTTTCTCTTTGGCAACCACAGCTTTAAAGAAAGTAGATTTAATGGTTTAAGTAGAATGCAAAATGCTCATCCACAAATTTCACAGGACTGAGGTAAGATTTTGATCAAAACAAAATTACATGGAAAGAATTTATAGTAATCGAAACATGACTAACGGCATAACAAGTTGTATTTCTATAAATTTCTTAGTTATTTATATTTAAATGTTATTTGCATTATGACAAATTTACTAATAAATATCTGTACAATTGTATTTATGGACTCACCTGCCCCATCGATGATGCTGTCCACATTCATGTTGGTGAGTTTAGTTTTGGTTTCCACAGGTGCTTAATCAGCGTTTTGGTGTTTCTGTGCGTGAGTGTGTTAACCAGCGAGACAGCATACTTTTTATGAACATAAAACTCCCAAACACACCCACAAAAGCACAAAACACAACCAATCAGAGTAGTTCAGCATTACTGTGCGTGCACACCCTGCACAATGTTTCTTTTTTCTATTTCTTTGGTTCAGCCTGTATAAGTGTATCATAAGCGTTTTGTGAAACTGTGGGATACTGTATGTTGTAGGCCACTGACTCCTAAAGGACCAGTAACCTTTTATATTTTGACTTCATAGTAGCATTCCTGTAGAGAAATTTGCAAAATATATATAGTAGTATTGTGCAAAAGTATTAGACACACCAAACTTGGCCAATCTTATTTCTGCATGATCAAATCATAACAGAAACAGTTTAGACAAAAGTTTTCAAGCACAGAATTAAATGTAAAAGGAAGCTGTTTGGATATCAGTAAAGAAACATGGATGAGGATGTACCCCACCTTGGCCTACTGTCAGCTGAGATAGTCACCAGCATCCTCGCAACCCGGCAAATGAGTGAGTGAGTGAGAGTGTATTAGTTTATTTGGTGCTTGACAGATTTGTTTATAAAAATGACATTAATTAGAAACTATAAACGAAATATGTAAAGTAATTACACTGTGAGGCTGTAAGTCAATTTTTCCAATATTTTCCCTCACAGTGTCTATTGTTTATTGATAAATAGATGTCACACATTCTCAGTATGGTTGGTTTTACACTGAACTTGAATTACTGGCTTTTCCTGAGAGGGTAGGTCTTCCCTGCCATAAGAATGTTGCCTTTCTTTATTTAATTATAGAATCTAAGTTATATAAATATATAATCTCCTTTATCTAAATATGTTTCGATAACCAATACTGTGGAGATAATGTGGAGGTTGCACAACACATAGTGTAACATTAACACTAAAGTTAATAATAATAATAATAATAATAATAATAATAAATACTCAAAATAGTACAGGTATCTTAAAAAGTTCGGAGGTTCCATTTTCTGTCCTGATTTAGGTAAACAGGAAGGAGTATCTCTTTGGGTTTGGATCGTGTCTCATGTCTATATTTGTGTTTGGGGTGTTTTGTTGATAGTTATTACTCAGTCAGTTATGGCTGGAGGGGTATTGTTGTTGGCTTGGCAGCTGGGCGGGCGGGTGGCGTGGCAATTACTTTGTCCCGGCCATTGCTCAGCTCATGCACAGGCCAACTTTTTGAAATTTTGCATAAGCACTCCCTATGACATAAACCTATGTGTAGGGTGGCTAATAACATGATTGCCTGAAACTGTTCGTATTGGGGATGGCTTTTTTCCTCCAATGCTCTTGAGGCGTCCTTGCTGAGGCGTTACGAGGTTCTATAGAGTGGCTATTTTCTTACTGTGGGTTCATTAATGGTCCTGCACTACCAGGTTATGTAACATTTCACTGATTGTTCACAAAAGATTATTCTACTGTAGTTTGTTACAAACCAACCGAGAGTAGTTTCCGTGTAATAATGCAATAACGAAATGTCTGATTTGTGCAAGTTTTCAGGTTTAAATTTGGCTCTTACATTACCAGGATAAGAGGAAGATATTATATGTATCTTATTAAAAAAAAACTCTTTTCTCTGATACCAAGCACAACACAGTGTTAGAAATATTCGTGGAAAGGTTGGCTATCCATCAGACACATTTAAAATTGGTTGTCCATATTTAATATTAATATTACATAAGATAATATTGTATTCAGTATCTACACAGGCCAATAAGAATAAAAATACTTTAAACTTTGAGAAGATATTTATAAAGCTACCAATCTTTTTATTCTTCAGTAATCGGTTATGGGCGGTACAGTGGCGCAGTGGTTAGCATCATAGCAAGAACGTCCTCGGTTTGAGTTCCCAGCTCGGGCATTTCTGTATAGAGTTTGCATGGTCTTCCCAGACTTGCGTGGGTTTCCTCGTGGTACTCTTGGTTTCCTCACACTGTCCAAAGCTATGCACATTAGGCAAAATGGCTATACAAGTTGGCCCCAAGTGTGAATGTGAGTGTGAATGGCACTGCGATGGTCTAGCAAACTGTTCAGGGTGTATCCCACCTTCGCCCAGTTTCGACTGCGATGAGCTCCATCCTCCCCGCAACCCTAAGCAGCTTGGGAAGTAAGTGAACAGTCAGGAATATTTAACATATACAAGTATTTTTTTCCTATTAATTCAATTAATCGCTTAAAATAAAATGACCATCATGCCTTCATGCTTTCACTGTGTTGGATTATTTTCTTCTTTAATTTGATTTAATTTGATTCTTCTTTAATTTTAATTTGAGCACACCCCACAAGATAGCCCGAGGGACACGGTCGAAAGCCTTCTCCAAGTCCACAAAGCACATGTGGACTGGTT
>JAOUQZ010000051.1:8409137-8419466 GCA_028564935.1 Neosilurus hyrtlii | reverse complement strand
TCTTTTACATGCCTCCCACCATAGACAGTGAGAGACATGGCCGGCATTTGATAACCCAGTTAGCTGCACTGGGGGCCTTTTAAACATTACTAACATAAATAAGTTGTCTGACAGAACGATTTCATTAAGCAAACTCAGCCACCTAACATATTATTACGAAGTTGGTGTCTGTCAAACAGAAATTTCTTATTTTTGTGGTTTAAAGAATAAAACCATAACAATATCACTTCCATAAATTTATTTCACTATTAACTAATATTTAGGCAGTACAAGCAGTGTTTAATAGAGTAGCACAAATGTTAGACAACTTTTTCAATTCTTATCATGTTCTGTTTTTGTGAGTTTTGGTGCCCGAGAAAAACACCCTCTAAATCTATCAGTTTAAAAGTGGGATTTAGGATTTTGCAAATACTACAGAATACTTCCAGCAGACTGAACAAATTTCCTGCTGTTCCACATTCATATGTCCCAAAATTATGTGCTTTCCAAAAACCTTTGTGCAGCAGTTGGCCACCATGAAACTCACAAAAGTTTTTGAGCAGACTAACGTAGGAAGCCTCCCAATTTTAATGTACAAAGGTCAGGCCATAAAATCTGTGTATCATTTTGAGCGATGGTTTTGACTATCTAATGGCATGATTTAGATCTTGTTTTATTTATCTCTAAAATTTAGACTAGTCCCAGTTCCAATAGCGAAGCCATACACAAACACAAAAAGAGAGGGCTTTTCGATATAAGAGAGAGAGATTGTGTGTCATGTCCACGCTGTCTCCAACCCTCTGTTTAAATTTTAACTTACACACCTGAACTGAAGCCCCCTTGCTTGCTGCCACCTTCTTATTTTGGCATTTGTTCCGTGAACTGTTACCTGCTACTCGGAGTAGCATTTTTTTTTGTTTGTGAGCCTTTTGTGTTTCAGTTGCGTTCCTAATAAACTTCAGTTGTTTTATTCTTGCATGTGCGTGATATGCTCCAAGAGACAATATGAGAGAAAGAGAGAGGAAGAGAGAGACTGTGTAACTATAAAAACTATTTTACAATACTTTACTACTTTAATTTATTTGCAAACATAGACAGAAAAAGACAGAACACAGACTCTCCAATGCTATACTTGCAATCAAGCATTTTTAGTTATTAGTTAGACCTGCTCATATGCTAACTAGGTAAATAAACAGAATTAATTATTAATTTCATGGGGCTAATATTTTATTTTTTCATACTTGTACACCTGGTTTGAATAATGCCAGACAGTTGACAGCTACAATAATATTAACACACATTATAACATGACACAAATTAGCTTTGAAAATAAAACCCCAAATGACTCCTTGCTCCCTATAGAGTTTAGGAAAGTCTCTACAGGTACTATAGCTGGTTCTGTAAGGGACTCAGTAAAACTTAACAGCTCATTTCCTTATAAAACTTTCAATTTATGGTTCATCATCCCAAACATTGAGTTTTTATCTTTCTCATGTACTATAGTTACTTCTTGTACTTTATAATGTTTTGTTTATGTGCATCTTTGCCCTACAGCTTTTCACTGCCTGTGCCCAAGACCTTTATACTGTACTTTATTAATTTATTATTTAATGCTTAACTATTTGTTTAAACAGAATAATTACCTTAATAATAAACAAACAAAAATGTCATGATTATACATGTAAACTTATTTAAATCTGTGGCTTCAAGTCAGTTTTTCCAATATTTTCCCTCACAACGTCTTGTTTACAAAATTAATTGACACACATTCTCAGAATGGTTGGTTTTACACTGAACATGTTTAACAGGCTTTCCCTGAGAGGGTAGGTCTTCCCTGCCATAAGAATGTTGCCTTGTAAAGCGTCATTAAAAACAGCACCCAAAACAGTCATACCTGATTAGAATCCTCTGCTAAACAATTAAAAAATTAACACCACAAAAAGTTTTCATTTTCTCTCCTGATTAAAATGAAGAGGATGGATTATCTTTCTTTGGGTTTCGATCATGTCTCACACAATGTTTTGCTTTGGGGTGTGGTGTGCAGTCTTTAGAGTTTAATTTGGTTTCATTAAAGATCCTGAACTACCGGGTTATAAAACAGTTTCACTGTTTACCAACAAAAGATTATTCTACTGCAAAGCGACAGAAAGAAGCTTCCATGTGGTTTTCGCCTGAAATAATGCAATCACAAAATCATCATCATCATCTTTATTGACAGACTAGAATCACCCATTAAATGACGGATTTTTGTGAGATTTCAAGTTTAGATTTGACTTACAATTCTCCAGCACACTAAAGTTGGAGCAACCAGAAAATATACAGAAGTATTTTCCACCCAGAAGTTTTTGTTTGTTCGCTCATTCATTACCCATTACCCATACCCTCAGGCCATATACCCATAAAATATTTATTCACCTTTACCAACACAAGTATATTTAACAATTTTGCACCGAAGGCAAGGAGGATGTCGCTAAATATTAATTTTTTGCAACATTCACCAAGCCTCAGGTGCATAATTATTTCAGTTTATACTACACAGGTATTGTATTTATTTTTAATTTTTTTAAGCATCAGGTGGGCGCACATGCAAATTAATCAGGTGATCAAAGTATCAGTAAGATAAACATACAAGGTAAATATATAGCTAATTCACAACATGCTTTCAGAACTGAAGGGCATTGAGGCTAACTTTTCTCTGCCGTCTGAGGAATCAGTGGAACAGCTCCAATTTTTTTCTGTCATAATCATAATGCTTTTTTTACGTGGTGTAAAAAATCCATGGTGCAACTTTCTAGTGGTTTTCACAATGCCTCCTGTCCATAGTCAAGGGGTACAAAAATCCAGGCTGTTTGTAGACGTTTGAGATAAACTTTTAAGAGCCACTTAATCAGCTCCCTTCATACGAGCTTTCCACAACTTCACAGCTCAGGGGATTTTTATAGACTGTTGGACGATTTCCCCTAGACTTGCCTAAAGCTTTTAAAACAGCGCTTTATTAGCTTCACTGAATTTCACCTCCTGTGACAGAAATAAGTTGCTGTTTGGCTCATCAAAATCTTTAAGCTATTTAACGCTTCACATTGGCTGCATTTGCTTAGACACTTGAGGGTTTTTTTTTTTTTTTTTCTTTACCCCCTGTGACCTGTATGTACAGCATTTGGCAGACACTTTTATTTAGAGTGCCTAACATTTATCTTTTTATATATACACACACATACATACACACACATATACATATATATGTGTGGCGGTGGGGTAATGAGCTGCACCTTCTCTTCCTCCACATTCATGGCTGAAGTGCCATTGAGCAAGACACCTAATCCCCAACTGCTCTCAGCCTACTGCACCAAGTGTGTGTGCGCTCACTGTTTACACGTGTGTGAGTGTGTGCTCACATTGGATATGTTAAATGCAGAAGTCCAAATTTCCTTTCTTTAATGCAGTATAAAATAAATAAATAAATAAAAACAGAGAAATTGAAGGTTAAGGGCCCAACTGTGGCAGGTTGATGGCACTGGGCCTGAACTGTCAACCTTCTGATCAGTAACCCAGTGCCTTAACCACGGAGCCACTGTCCTTGTACTGCTGTTCGAAATTTGTCTTGCTGTCCAAACTACTTTAAAGTAAACAGCAATTAAAACATTACATTTAGACAGAAATGTATTTAGCACTAGCAGCAGTACCTTTCAATCTACTCTTTGTACCTTTCTGGGATGGCATATTGTTGAATTTCAGCCTCAGTGACCACAAACCTTGAGTGTGTCTGTCATTTCCTGTGAAGCATTATCCACTCGGAATAATGATTCATGATCCTGCGATAACGGACCAATCAGATCACGCTATTCCTATGTAGTATATGACAATTTATTTTACATTAGAATTATTTCAGATATGTTAGCTTCCGCACCTTTTATTTAATGTGACAGTGATTAAACTCATTTAATAGACTTCAATAGACTTCAACAAAACTTTATTTCAGTTTTTAATTTTGTTTATACACTCTATAAAATCAGGTTGGTGTGAGTGTGTGCACGTATGTGTATGCTTGTGTGTGTGTGAGAGAGAGAGAGACAGAGAAAGAGAGAGAGAGTGTGTGTGTGTGTATCTGTGTGTACGTTTGTGTGAGTGTGTACATGCATGTCTGTATGTGAATTTGTGTATTTTAGGAAATGAGTGTAGGGAAAACAGAAATTGTTTGCATGTTTGTGACAGTGAAAGTGCTGATAAGGCAACATGCAGTCTTCAGGTTCCAATGGTTTAAAAAAATAATTAAATTGAATTAAAAAAAAGCAAAACAGTGATATTTGAAACACTTTCCCTGCTAAAAGTCATCATAAGCATACATAGACTGAGCTGGAACACAATGTCTGAGGGATTTGCGGTGGAGAGGGAATAAAAAGGGATGGATAAAGTCATTAACTATCAATACATCTTGGCATTCAGTTGATAAAACACAGTGCTAAAACATTATCACTGCAAATTGCTACAGAACAAACCATTGACAAACTCTGTGTGTGGATGGGGACTATTGCTGCTTCACATCACAGGCATCTTCACTATGCTGGAACACCGAATTCACAACATGCGCGGCGGTAAAATAAAAATCAATCAGAATGAGATGCTTTTTTTTCCTTTCCAGCTCTCTCTCTACAAAGCTTTGTTTAAAATAAATAGCAATACTGTGCTTGATTCTAGATTTCTGCCTTTTCACAAATGTACAAACACAAGCAACGGAATAGATGCAAGTATCCCAGTGCTACATAGACACTCTGTATTGAAATGTGGATAAATATTTGTTTATTTATGTATAGAATTCTCTTTACAATAAATTTACTATTAGTGATCAAGCACACACCGATTTGGTCACTCAGTCTGGGCTAAAGGAATGTAATATTACTGAGTGTACACACTTCATACAGCATCTTGAAGACAAAATAACTCCAAATAGGACTTCATGAATTACAAGGACATAACACTGATTAGAGCATGCTGCAATGGCTGTCTTGAAAATGTCTTGCGAAATATCAAGCATCCTTCACTCACGTGAGAATTTCCCTACAGGTTCACTTACTTGTTCAATCTGCTTGTGAGAAGGATAGGACACCCCACCCCCATTTTTTTTTTTTTTCGTAAGTTGTATTGTTAGTTAAGTTAGACTGCCTACGTTAAATCACATTTTGGGAGTTAACTACAATACGCACCACAATAAGTTTCACATAATTACACATAGCCAAGTATGATCTCCTCTTCAGATCTGCCATTAAACATAAAGTTGATTGCGGAGGAAATCTGTAACTGGAGTCAGGGTGACAACATCAGGAAAACAGTATGACAACACCAAAACTGGAGCTTTGAGGGAACGGGAGCGTTACACATAGCAAACAAGAGCCCGGGAAAGACGTGTTCTGTTTTCATTTTCCATATTGTCATGAAAAAATATTGAGAGATATGAGAAGTGTAGCTGGGGTGAGAGGACAGGAGTGAGGAAACTGGCAGGTTGTATGTCTGAGGAAGGGAAAGGGTGTTGCTTCTGTCTCCAGGCCTAATAACCCTGGTTGAAAGAAATGAAAGCGCTTTTATTAGTGTCATACTCATGCTGCGTATTACTTAAGTGATGTATGGGTGACAGATCACGTTCAACTGGTCTTGTGCCATTTACCTGGCCACCATCTCCACCCTCCATCCCGCCCTGGGAAAAGTCCGCCTGTGGACACACACACACACACATTACTATACTTGCTATTTCACATCCAAAACTAACCTTAACTTTAGCCAGCAAAAATCTTTTTAAAAAAACAATAAAATCTTTTAGGTTTTTTTTTTTCCTGCACACATGCCATTAGTGTGACGATGCATAGCATTGCCATTTCACAGTTCCGGGGTCCTCCGTGCTCCTGTGCTTTAATTACTTTATGGGTTGGGTTTCTGAGTCTCCACTTTCTTGTCCCAAAAGCTTACATGAAGGATTGGCTATGCTAAATCATGTGTAAATAATTGTGCAAGTTTCATCTACATGCCATGATGCCCTAAGGTGGAGCGGTATTCCCTGCAGGATATATTATTGCTCAAACCTCGTGTTTCCAGGGAAAGCTTGCAGATGTATATTCCTAACCAGGATAAAGTATCCCAACCCGAACTGTTCTCAGATGCCAACTCGATGAGGTCGGGAGCACACCATGTGCTCACTGTCTTAGCATTCTTAGCAAAACTGCGCCGTGATTGCCGCAAGTCAAAGGCGTTTCAGTACATTGTAAATTTCAGAGCAACAGGTTCAGCTTTGAAAAGAAAAATCACAAGAGGCAGTTTGCTGTGCAGTCACCGAGATGTCTTGCACAAAGACCCTCACTTCCATCCATACGAAAACTGAACTTTATAAAGTTTCATGTGTGCAAATAATAATTTGATGATTTGTAACTTTTTTTATTTACTTATTTAACTTTCAAATGTGTAAAATTCTATTGGGGCACCCTGTAGTTACTGATTACCAAACCAGTTTTCTTTTTTGCCAACCTTTTTGGAACCCAGATAATATCAAAAGCGTTCAGACAGTCCTAACCACAAACATGGTGGCACGGTGGCGCAGTGGTTAGCACTTCCGCCTCACATCAAGAAAGTCTAGGTTCAAAAAAAAAAAAAAAAAAAAAAAAAAAAAAGTCTAGGTTCAATTCCGGACTCCAGCATTACTGTGTGGAGTTTGCATGTTCTCCCCGTGCTCATGTGGGTTTCCTCTGGGTACACTGGTTCTTCCCACAGTCCAAAAACATGCACAGTAGTGTGAATGGTTGTATTTGTATTGGCCTGGCGAGCTGTTCAGGGTGTACCCCACCTTCACTCAGAGTAGGCTGAGATGGGTGCCAGCCTCCCTACAGCCCTAATTAGGATTAAGCTGCTTAGAAAATGAGCAAACGAATAACCAGACATCCGAGTCATGTTTGGCAGAGTCAAGTCACCACTGATAACTGATGCCTTAATGCTCTAATGGAAATTTTACTCCCTACGCCCCCCCTACATAGCTAGAAAGTTCTGCTGAGTCACTGATGGATCCAGACGGCTACTTTGCTCACATTTGCTCTTTCAAGTCTCTTTCATTCTCACTCTTGGCCAATATACTATTTCAGCATTTTACAGTTACAACACTGTAATTTAAAGGAAAAATTAAAACACGATCTGACCTGCTACAAAATCAAATCATCCTTAGAGCACTCATATAATAATAATAATATTACCAAGAATAATAATATTATTAATACTACTACTACTAATAAAAAAAAATAATAATTAGGTTGTTCTATTTGTTCTTGTATGTGTGTATTTCAGTTTTCCCCCACCATCTTGATCGAAGTAGTACAGAATGATTAGATTAGATTTTGGGAGGTCACACGCCACAAACATACTTTATTAGCTCAGGTGTGTATCAGTTTTTAAAAACACAACTTAATTCTTAAAGAAACTTGAGGTTTGAGACTTTATCGTATTATTAATAAAAGGTCAAAATTTAGGAGGGGAAATTAGTAAAAACGTTCAGACTTGTGACCGAAAGCATTGTGGTGCCAGGTCTTTCTTGTTCATAGCCAGAACTGTATCATGATATGCAATTAAAGGTCTACTCAGTTCAGCTGAATTTAATGCAGGCATGCAATATGCATGTTAGAGAAAATCAAAGCAAATATTCATGCATTCACTATGCACTATAATGACTATCATTTTAATGTTGGTGGGTTTCTTCAAAGCACTTAACACTTAAACTCTTACTAACTGAACATGTACAATTCCAAAATATTCAAAATCACCATTTATACAGGATCAGATATCAGATATCAGATATCAGCCCAGTGCTAATATTCTTACTCACTCACTCACTGCTGAACTGCTTAATCCTATTAGTGTCGTGGGGAGGTCGGAGCCTATCTCAGCTGACACAGGGCGAAGGTGGAATACACCCTGAACAGCTCAACAGACCACTGCAGGACCAACACACACATAACTATTCACACACACACACCTAGGGGCGATTTGGACCAGCCAGTTAGCGTAATGTGTATGTCTTTGAACTGTGGGAGGAAACCGGAGTACCCAGAGGAAACCCACACAAACCCGGGAAGACCATACAAACTGCCCACAGAAAAGCCCTCACCCCGCCTGGGACTCAAATCCAGCACCTTCTTGCTGTAAGGCAGTGCTAATATTGTAAATTACTAAATATGCCTGCATTAACTAATACTCCATTCCAACACAGACTTTACTTAAATTACCATCAATTAAAAGTTTGCATGGATGGATAAAGTCTGGGTGTAAAGATAAGAGCCAGCAATTCTTACACATTTTGCCAATCACATCAACAAGCACAGTGACTATTGTATTAATTAATATTTCTCTATTACCTTAATATAACTAATATCTGACTGCTTAATTCAGTCCAACTTGGGTTAAAAAAACAATATTACTAATACTATATAATATAATAGTGGACGGCATGGTGGCATAGTGGTTAACACATCTGCCTCACAGCAAGAAGGGCCTGAGTTCAATTCTGTGTTCCTCTGGGTATTCTGGTTTCCTCCCACGGTCCAAAGACATGCGTATTGAGCTAACTGGCTGTTCCAAATTCTCCCAAGTCTGGCAAGCTGTTTAGGGTCTAACTCGCCTTTGCCCAGTTTCGGCTGAGATAGACATTTGCCTCCCTGCAACCCTAATAGGATTAAGCATGCTAAGATTTAAAAAAAAATTAAAAATTAAAACATTCCAAACTGCATATCATAGGGTTTAAAAATATAAAGTGATTTATGTGTGTTTATCTTGTTGTTCTGAAACTCTGTGTAGATGAGACCGAGTGCTATTTCTGTTGCTATATAGGGAGCAGTAAGCAACCTCATCTGTTCCCTTTGGCAAATTAGCAGATTAAATATCAGTGTATTGGACTAAAACAGAAAGCACTGTTCGAAACTAGAACAAATCAGGATGAAAGATGCCAGGACACCTCTTCATATATACAAAATAGCGATTTTCTCAGCACTAAATCATGCATACACCAGTTCTGATGTTTACATGATTATATTCTAACCCGAGGCCATCTGCAGCTGTATGGCATACATTAACTCAGTCATTCCTGCATTCTGCTTCATCCTGTTTATTAGCATGCTAAGCATTCCATAACCATACATTTAGACTGCCCCTCCCAAACCCATAAAATAGGCACCTCATATACAGGATCATTCTGTTCTCAGCATGGTAATAAAAACAGACAAAAAGGATTAATTATACAAAATCCTTCAAAACACAACAGGAGAGAAACACCCAACAACAACTGTTTTATTTTTTTTGGTGGCACATAGTGCAAGTCTATAAAAGAGATGGGTCGGAGTTACACTGAAGGACAGTACTTACTTAATCACCTACTAACTACGCTGGTCATCAATGTTATTTAAAAATATACAAATACTCAGATAAAGCAGCACATGTGAGAATCTTAAAATCGTTACTCTTTTGAGGTTCTAGTCTGCAGTAGTACTGATGAATCGCAAAACATCTTCAGAATTCTACAGAAGCATATAAATAAGCAGTCTTTTTAAAAAGGTACTGCGTGTGTGGTAAAAAGCTGTCTCTAGTCATAATGTCAAAGAAATTTCATTTCCAATGTTGCCATGCAAAGATGGTGGCTAGTTTATTTATTTTTTTTATCTATTTATCTGAAAGTCCACCACCATCCAGAACATTTTTTTTCTTAAAAGGCAGCTAATAAGGCATGAGCTTGGTTTAACCAAGGGATGGGGTGTTGTTAAGGTTATTGGTGGTTGCCATATTCCAATTTCAGTTACAGACAGCAGAGGGCTCGAAACATTGCATACTGCTTCTTTAATTAAACGCTGCAGTTCATGCAGGCAACAGAATTAATTTTTTGAGAATGTGCCATCTGCTGGTCAGAAAAGCTGCTTGTTTCATGTTAACGTGCACTTACTGGATTCACTAAGCCGGTTGATGCAGCCACGTTCTCCACACCCTCCACAGTCTTCTGTCCCAAATCATTAGCACTCGCCACTGCTGCTTCACCAACTATGTTCGCTTGCTCTGTAGACCTGTTCGTCACTGGGGCAGATACAGAAATAAGAAAGGTCATTTATGAACCTACCACAGTTCATTCCCAAAGTGAACCTAACACAATTATCATTACCCTCACCTGTGTTGACACCTGACACAACTCCCTCCATTGTCTTATTACCTGTGACACAAAAGAGAATTATTTGTCAGTGTTTTTCAGACAAAGTGATTACAAAGGAATTGTACTATCAATGCATATATATATATATATATATATATATATATATATATCTATATATATATATATATATATAT
>JAOUQZ010000051.1:8355890-8367801 GCA_028564935.1 Neosilurus hyrtlii | reverse complement strand
ACACACACACACTCTCTCTCTCTCTCACACACATGCACAGTCACTCACACGCGCACACTCTTTCTCACACACACACACACAGAGTCACTCACACGCACTCTCTCTAACATACATGCACACAGTCACTCACACACACACACTCTCTCTCTCTCTCTCTCACTCACACACACGCACACACAGTCATACACACACACACACACACACACACACACACACACACACACTCTCTGTCTCTCTCTCACACATGCACACACAGTCACTCACACACGCACACTCACACTCTCTCCCACACAGAGTCACTCACACTCTCTATCTCTCTCACATACACACACACACAGAGTCACTCACACTTTCTCGCTCACACACACAGGTGCTTGAAAGCATTTCCAGACATTTGGTGGGTGCCAGGGATATAAAATATAAATCCTTTGCTTATGTGTCAGGGTTTGATTTTTTACAGTTGAGAAATGTTTGCTTGATGCCGCGGTGGAAAGCGTCCCTCAGCCCCTCCATTAAGCTGAGCATAAAATACACATGTTGAAAGCGTTTAATTTTACATCTTTGATCAGATCGCAGTTTAGGCCAGGCGCCGCCGCTGTTAAACAGAGCTCTGAACGATAATGGAGGAGGAAGCCGGTAATGTAAACACTACGTGATGGAAAAAAAAAATTACAAAAAAAAAAAAAAAATGTCCTCCTGTGAGGTGAGAGTCCACACTCTGGAGTCCCTCAGAGAACACACTCACAGAGGCCTGTTTTCTGTCGTCCTCCCCTCCCATCTCTCTTTCCCTACCTCTCCCTCTCTACCTCCCCTTCTCTTTGCTAGACAGCACTAAATTTAAGGAAAGAATGTGAGTAGTGGGGCCATGATGCGGTCTACTTTTAAGCAAACCCATAAAATTAAGTCCAGCCAGTCACAATGAGTTCGGTTTAGCTACAGTGATGGCTACAAAACTGAAAAAAAAAAGAAAAAAAAAAAAGAATGGAAACAAATAAGGCACAGGTTAGATTTCACTTTCGTCTCTAAATCAGAGCACATGCAGTTTGGTGAGTGTGCGCCTCTGAGGGACCTCCACAGCTCAAATTACTGCGCCGACAGAGTCAGCCTTCAGACCCTCTCCAATCTACTTGCTTTTCCTGCTCCTCCCTCGAAAAAAGAGCTGCAGTGTCTCCCTACTTCTACATGTGTGCTTAATTCTGGCTGGCCGTCACAGCGGAGTCTGAGGTCTGGCAGTGCTCAGGCAGTAATGAGTCCCTCTGACCACATTCTCCTTGCCTGCAGACTGCTCTTAAAGAGACAGCACCCGTAAACGCACCCCAGTCCAGGCACCAGAGCTCTAAAGATGTCTAAAAGGACACAGACAACATTTAAAGAAAGACATTATGAGTGAGTGGGAGGCGTGTGGAGGAATATGGAAGTCAAAGAGACAAAATTAGGCAGTCATCATGCAGTTCCTTTACCATGAGGTCAGTCAGAAGCTTCATAGAAGGACTCTTAGCAGTTTGAAGCTTTAGCACATCTGGGGTTTAACCCTCATAAAAATGAGGGCAGTGCAGGCAGCTTGGAAATCCCAGTGTAAAGCTCAAAGAGCCCTAAACTAAATGTAAGCTGAGATATGCTGAGAATGTATGTGTAAAAGGGTAGAAACTTCACACCTTGATAAACAGGATATGCCAGCTCACCTACAGGGGTTGAAAAATTGGAAGTGTGACTAATTCATCTACCGCAGCGAATGCTATGAGCAGAATGCTTGGAATTAACTGTGTGAAGAATTCAACACAGGAAATTTAAATAAATAAAGATTTAACAGATTTCCTCTAAAAGTATCAACGTTTTTTCTCCCCAGCAAACTGAGTTTCTCCGAACCACAGGAAAGTCTGCGCAGGAAATGATGCAAGACCTCAGCCAAGTCTCTTGAAGTCTATAATCAAGGCAGAACTCTTGATTCTTACTGTGCCTCAATGGCTAAGCTAGAGCTGTGGAGAAACACAAATCCTCCTATACAACAAGGCCAAGGCTCAGCTCGGGGTATTCATTTGCTAGAATGCATCAAAACAAATAAAATTAAAAAAAAAAAAAAAAAGATCTGTTATCAAGCACAGTGTAGTTTTGTAGTAGTTCACTCAGAGGTCAGCATCTGCCAGACAAAACCCTTAAGCCTGTATCGCACGGAGCAGAGAGTGCTGATGAGCATAGCAAATTTTGGATTCCCCAACTTTTCTGATGAGCGTTCACAAAAATCAGCGTTCGCCACTATCATTTTGATGTTTTGCAACAATTAGCAATATTCGCAGGAGTGTCCATGACAAGACAGTTGCCGTTACCAAATGTTACCAACAGTGTTTGTGACGATTAGCAACTGCTTGCCACTCTTTTGCCACTGATTGGTAACATTTGGATCCTTTTGCCATCTCGTGGTAAAATACCAGTGGAATGTCAGGCGAATCTTGAAACTGAACCATCCAACCCTAAAAAAAAAAAAAAAAAAAACGGGTGAGCAAACCCTCCACGGATATAGGAGATGGACTTCCGGAAAAAGGATTTGAATTTTTCTCAGGAAGAAGCCCAGCATGCTGCCTCTGCAGCTATCCTACAGCAGAAGACAAGGAAAGAAAAGGAAGAAAAAGAATTTGATACCTTCGTCAGCATTCGCCGCTCTGTGAGATACTAGCTTTACACTTTCATTCACAGCTCTATTAGAATGGCTGTTGGAAGACTGTGATGATTAAACAAACACAGACCAAACTGCAAATGGGATATTTAATACCGGCATGGCTTACCAATAAATCAGAGCGCCTGTAATGGTCAGGGATTTAAGACATGGCCTCGGGTTTCAGAAGAAAGTCTCCGACACTTAATAATCCTTTGGTATGAAAGAACTAGCTTGTTAATGGGGGTGGGGTGGGGTGAAGTACATGGGGAAAACAAGCGCCTCATAAAGTGGACTGGATTCATTAAAGTGTGTTTCTAAACGACTTGCTAGACGCCTCCTGAACCAAGATCCCCCATAACCACACGGCCTTTCCTACAGCCGTGCTTTATTACAAACGCATATACACACACACACACACACACACACACACAATAACAGGGCCGTTTACATCCTTTCTGTCAGTGTATGATTATCATTTCCGAAGAGCTGGGAGTATGTGCTTGGTTGAGAATAATGACCATCACACGGTGTAATACAGGAAATGGTTAAAGTGCCTGGGGAAACGCAGATCTCCGACAATAGACTCGACAAGTTTCCTGTAGTACGGCCTGGGCGGCTGGCCCACTGCACAAGCGAAGGATGGGAGGATGGAGGGAGGAGGAAGGGATGAACGAACGCAGGCAGGACAGGAGCGATCATGAGGGGTTCCGAAAAACAGCAGGGTTAACACCACAGAGTAATCCCAAGCCATCCAAGTATTAAATGAGGGCTGTGCTAAACAGATGACTGAAATGTGAAAGAGGAAAATAGTGAAAGCGGTGAGCCACAGCAGACATGCAATTCTTAGCATACGGCCCATGTGATTTTACTGCACTGGGCCACAATACAAATAAAAAATAGCTTAATTTGGTCACTGGGTGTGTTTCACCTTAGTTGGTCGAAATTTAGGCTGAGATAACATGAATAATGACTACAGCCTCAGTATTAACAGTTTCTTCTATTTATGTATGTATGTATGTATGTATTTATTTATTTATTTACAAAAGAAAGAAAAAAGACGTCTACCACCATTCGGCAGAATTTCACAACCCTGACCCGACCTCCTCATAACACAAGTTCTCTTGCCATTTAAAACGAACCTCTGCAGTAAGTGAGGTGGCTGCCCTTTGTTTTAATGGCTGTGCTCATATTTTCACTTTATGAGCACAAAGGAATGGCTTCTAGCATCTGCACACGTCCCAGGGGAGAGATAGAAATAGCAACACAGAGGACATATTTTAGGCTGACGGGTGACCAATCTGCACAGTCACATGACTCGAGATGCCTGGGTGGATTGGTCGCAGGAACGCCGAACCAAAATATCTACAGTAATTTCATGAAGGGAAAATACTCAGCGTCTCTCCCTCTAAAGCTGAAATACAACCAATTTATCACAAAAGATATCGCATATGACCTGCGCGTGACCCCACGTGGATGAATTATAAGTCTTTGGAACAGAACTAATGAGACTTGGAGCTATGATTGAGTCATTTCACCTTCAAAGCAAGGCGGAATGATCTCGCTCCAATCTGCTTTCCACATCAGGCTAATGCTAATCCTACTGATGTTTTCCTGTAGCTAAGAATAGTCACCGTTTAAGACTGCAGGAAATTGTACCCAAAAATAGAGAAGCTTTCAGAAACAAACATGCCTACAAATCCCTATACGACCTGGTTATATTAATGAGAACTCTTCAGTATACAAATAAACGTTTTGCTAATTGCATATACTGGCAAAATTAGCAATGCTAAGTCGGGGAATATTATCACTGCTCTCAGAGAAAAAAAACAAAACAAAAGCCAAACCTCACATCACAGCATAGCCATGTAAAAACGATAATACTGCATCCAACAAAATTATTAACAAAAACACAGAAAAATTACTTTATATTTAAAATAAAGGTTATTTTTAGTTAGCAGTGGTGGTTGCTAGAAGTGGGTCGTTTCTTCTTGAGAGCTTAGTCAAACAAATTTCCCATTAAATCACTTTAAAACCACAGGTTCCAAGCTCAAGGCCCGCGGCCCAAATTCGACCCACTGACTTATTTTTTTGTGGCCCACAAGAGCTTTTAAAGAATATGATTATCGTACATTCTTTGCATCAGCCCTTACCATGAAACCTCATTCATCATCCTTCCACTAGGTGGCAGCAGCCTAATTCAATTAAACATCTAGTCAATCACAAAAGTTTGCATACTAGCTTGATGCTATTAAGTGTTGTCAGACAATGCAAGTGAATAAAGGAAAAGAGGACAAATGCTTAAATGAATCATTTTGCCTTGAAGATTTCATGGTTGCCCTTTTAGAATAGATGTTCAGTGATTATTCGGCCCTCGATCACCTTTAAATTTATTGATGTGGCCCTGAGTAAAAATAAAAAGACACCCCTGCTTTAAACAATACACTATGCTATCTGTAAACATACAATCAGTAAAATTCACCTCACAGCGGTTCAGCGCCATTCTAAACATCATAACACCATAACGGTGTTGACTGGTTCAAGTCCCGGGCTTGGGTGTTTGAGTGGAGTTACCATGTTCTCCCCGTGTTTGCGTGGGCTTTCTTCAGGTACTCTGGTTTTCTCCCATAGCCCAAAAGACATGCACATTAGGCTAACTGGCTGTTTCAAATTGCCCCAAAAATGTGAGTGTGAATTGTGGGTGTATGTTGGCCCTGTGATGGTCAGGCAAGCTGTTCATGGTTAACTTCAGCTTCGCCCAGTGTCAGCTGAGATAGGCACAGTCTCAACACAACCCAAGTAGGAGTAAGTAGTTCAGCAAATGAGTAATGAGCGAAATTTCATGGCGGTCCTCGAAACCCTGAACCACAGTCTAGCTGCCTTGCATCTCCCATGTCACCTTTCCCAACCTTTCTGAACAGTGTTCAATACAATCTTATTCATGCCGAGTTTACATCTACTGCTCACAATTGT
The DNA here is from genome assembly GCA_028564935.1 of Neosilurus hyrtlii. NCBI lineage: Eukaryota > Metazoa > Chordata > Actinopteri > Siluriformes > Plotosidae > Neosilurus > Neosilurus hyrtlii. The sequence continues at coordinate 8,362,178 of JAOUQZ010000051.1, read as the reverse complement.
TTAAAAACACCGCCATCATTTTAAACTGCACTAAAATGCCTTTAAACTTGCCTCCACATGAGGTTGTTTTGTGACACTGCCATCATATTGTGGTAGTTTTACAAGGTTAGGTTGTGTCACTTCCAACCCCCAATGTCCACAAACACTGAGTGTATGCATGCTAAACATCTCTCCACACCCACAGTTCCAATCCCTTCTAATGACTGACATTACCAAACCTTTAATGCATAGGCAAATGGACCTCTTTGGGATAGCAATGGTTCATTCACACCAAAGCAGCAGGAGGTGAAAGATGCGTATTCTCACATTACACCTAGGAGGCCATTGATTTGGGTTACTTGACAGTGAACAGGTACAAGGTTCTTAAATGGAGTCAAGAATCTACTTCTCCCTCCCATCTGCAGTATATTATTAACTGCTTCTTAACAATCACTGCAGAAATGTTCAGCAACTTTTTTTAAAGAAAGAAAAAGAAGGGCTTATCTTAAACACATTATTTTTGACAAATGTTATGATTTAGTATAAACTAGACAGGAATGACACATTCAGACTGGTTTGTATTCTCAGAATAACAGGCATTATCCACCCTGAGAACATAAAGAATGCTTAAACTTTTTCAAAAACAAACAATCCACATTTGATGGACTGAGAGCCACAATGGTCTAACCCACAAAAACTGAAAAAATGAGATACGGTCATATTTTGAGAGGTGGGGATAAGGTCTGTGTGCCAGAACAGTCCCTTTATCTTCCATACGACCTTGAATCATATAGTGAGCATTTGAACAGATGTTTTTATATTTCAAAATCTTTTATATTCTTTCTGTTGTTTAGACCACTCTGGTTCTCAGCCCTTCATTTCATTTGAATTTGCTTGTTCCCTTGTAGAATTTACTAAATGAAAATTATTCACCTCAGTCTTGGTAGATATCAAAGTTCCATCTCTGGAACTATTAAACAATACCCATCTTGCCTTCAGAAGAACTGTTATTTATTATATACTACACAGAAAAGGCACAATCGGATTCACCCACTACCTTGGGGTTAACAGACAATATTTACAATATATCAAAAATAAACCATAAAAATCTCATTTTAGTTTACTTTCCTTATTTCCACAAAGTCTACGCTAAAGTTGTAAAGGAGTTTAAAATCATGCGGTTACACAGCGCTCGTGCTGTACTCTTATGTGGGCAGTGGTGGCTCTAGCTTACTGATCCGAAGGTTGGGGGTTCAAGCCCCAGTATCACAATGCTGCCACTGTTGGACCCTTTCACTAACATTCCTATAGTGATGCATAACGTATGCGTTATCAAGGTATGACATTTTGTGTCGCATCATCCACCAATACATTTGTTATTAAAAAAAGTTCTGATAGCATCAGAAGGAGATTCTCATTTCACAGCCCTTCAAGTCATACCTTCTGTTTGATGGATGAGAAGGGAGACACCAAACACTGTGAAGAAGACCCTGATTGTCTTCATTGCTGCAGTTGGCAGGATGAGAGGCTACAGATGGTTTGGTGCTGTTGAGTGACGGTATGGAGAGATGCGTCTCAGGATGCAGTCAGTAGAACAAAGAGGTGAAGACTTGAAACCCTAATCATGGATTTCCTCTGTTAAAACCCTATAGAATACAGAGAGTACAACTGCTTAGACATTCCAGTGACAAGCACCTTGTGATCATGCAGCATGAACAAAACGTCTTTTAAGTTTATAAGGTAAGTTTTTCTTCCAATCATACATTTTGTTTCTGTTGGAGTCTGAGCCCAGAGCTTGGATCAGAGGGTGTATTATATAATGGATGGCACTAGACACTAGCTAGAAGAAGAAGAGGAAAAAGAGGGCACCCCTCATAGCTCCTGCATGTCTCTATATGTCAGTGAGTCTCTATGATTGCTTAGGGATCAGGGAATCCATGACCAAAAGGCTGGTTTTTGTCCTTTTGCATTTGTCCAAAGGGGACAGAGACCCCTGACCTGCACCCTACTTATCAAACACTTCCAAAATAAGAGGACACTAAAGGAAGTGATTTGGTGGAACCTCTTATAATGCTGCCTCTTCCCACTGGGAATAACAGGCTTGGCTATAACCTGGACTGCATCCGAAACCTCTGTAAAGTACACTGACAGTCATCAAAAACTTTGAGACCATAATTTCTATTCTTGAACTCAAAACTGGATTTTTGTAATATAGATAATTTGTTTAGCAGGTTAGCTTCAAAAACAACAAACAGAAGTCTCAAGAATAAATTATGCTCATCAAAAACAACAAAACAAAAAGGTATCTGCCAAAATGAAAGTCACATCTGTCAGTATTGAGTATGGCCTTCGTTTGCTTCGATACAGGTGGTGATTGGTGTTGATTTGTGGTGATACAGCACGGTGAAACCGGCCCCGCAAGCGCTGCAACCAAATGTAGCGATCCTGTTTGACGTGCACTAAATTAACAATCGTGATATATAATTTTATATAGGCTTTCCACACCACTCCTCAAATTGTGCTCATACACATTGTGTTTTGCTCAAACTGCATTTGGTCCACTTACGCAAAATGACCTACAAATGTGCAATGAAGCGTGACAAAATGACAATTCATAATTTTCTTAAGTGCCAAACTACTGTCATCAATAAAGCCACACGGTATACTCCCTATACCAGAAACTATACTATAGGATGCTGACTTCACCTTGGTCTGCCATTTTATTTATATTATTTTCTCTGGAAAAATTCTTCCCTGGTTATTCAGAGGCTAGAGGATGATTATGGGACACATTAGAATAGCTTAGTGTGGTATCTTCACATACTACAGATATCGTAGATCATCCAGGTTCCGTTCGACTATTCTTCACTATGTACTAATTACTACATGAGTAATAAGTATTTGGAAATCCTATGTAGTACCTTTTGCATACTAATAGTACAAAAGTATGCAGCGTACATAATCATGGCCAATCCATTTCTGATGCTTATGGAATTTGCGGAATTAAAACGCAATTCAGTCCGGTTTTTACTCTTCACTAGAAATGACCAGAAACCGTTAAAGAATTTGCAAACAAACCAACGCATCAGGGTTCTTCATGGTCTAAGGCACATGATAGAACAGGGACAAAAAAAGATGAGCGTCTGGTGGAGTGGTAAGCATACCAAGGCTTGAAATCACACTTGCATAAGGCCCCCTGACACTCATAATTTCATCTGTAAACAAGAGCTTCCTCTACAACAGTCAGTACTTAACACACAAGCCACGAGCTGGACTCCATAACAACCTCTTCTCACTACTAAAGCTTCAGACTGAGATCGTGAGTAACACACAGCCAAGAGATTTTACCAATACAAACTCCAAGTTTGAGCATTCTCTACACTTCATTGTCCCTGATGTGACTTGACATTAGTTAATATTATAATTAGTTACACAGCATGGTCACAGATAGGGCTGGGTAATAAACCATGATTTTGATAGCTATTGTCACAATAGGGGCAAAAATCCTTCATCATGCATTAGATGAACACTGACCCCAGTAGCATATTCCCAAATCAAAGGAATGTTATTTATCTACTTTCATTAGAGAAGCTCTGAGCTTCACTTCGGCCTTACATGGGTAATAACACACTGTTTTAAAAAAAGTGTGTGGCCGTCATGCAGAATCACTGCCCCTACTGAGGCATGGGAAGGGAATTCTGGGAAGGAATTCCCACAATCATCAATCACACAAATCTTAAAAAGGGAGTGGGGATCACTCCGGAGACAGAAATCTGAGAGGCAGTGTGGACGGGGCAAATTTTCACCCAAGGCACCAAAACTAATTTTTTGAAAGCTATTTTTTTTTTAAATATAACTTGAGAAGCTGCAAACAGAATATTTCTTTTACCCTGAAAAAAAATGTAGATATATAAAAAAAACACCACCACTGAGATGTACTTAGTCCATCTACATAGGGTGCTATAACCGTTTATGATTGAGAAAAATCCCAGGCAAAGATGGGGAAAACAGAAGAAAAGTACACAGTTAAAAACTGCTTCATCATACATTCATTCTTTCTCATAAACAATCAGTTTAGGAGGAACTTTTAAAATATTAATTTAATTATTCAATTATACCACCCTATCACTCAATCATAGTATAAACCATATCATGGTAGCATGAGTGAGTGAGTGAGTGAGCAGATAGATAGATAGATAGATAGATAGATAGATAGATAGATAGATAGATAGACAGACAAACATATAGATAGATAAGATAGATAGATAGATAGATAGAGTGAAACAATATATAAAACGAATGAAAATCTGGGGGGGCAACTGTAGCCTAATGGTTAGAGAAGCGGGTTTAGGACTGAAAGGTCGCTGGTTCGATTCCTGAACCAGCAGGAAAAATGTGTGGCTGCAGGGGGAGTGAGCTGCACCTTAGCCTTCCTCCACCTCCATGGCTGAAGGGCCCTTGAGCAAGACACCTAACCCCGACTGCTCTCCAGGTGCCACCCACAGCTCTAAATGTGTGTGTTCACTGTTTAAGTGAGTGTGTGCGCTCAGTTTGGATGGGTTAAATGCAGAAGTCAAAGTTTCTCTTGTGGAATAAATACAGCACAGAACAAAAGTTAAAATCTATTTTTAAAACCATCTTATTATGGGCACTGTATGTTAAACCCACTGAAAACGGTTTCAGTATTTAACTAATGCAAAGCATGCACAGGTTTATATGCATATTTCCTGACCGTTACACTACTTATTTAAAATTCATGGTGTACACCATGTGCAAATTATCTACTATGTGCTTTTAGATCCAAGTTATCCAAGAACGTAGTCAGAAATTCTATACATTCTATAGCATGCTATGTGTATTTGGAAGAAAACTGCAATAATACGACCAATAAAGATCTACACAGCAGAACATCATTCAGTTCTAAAAATACAGAAAATGGACAATTAGTAAAAATCCTTCTTCATTCGCACACATGCTCACTCCCCTGCATCTTGTTCTGCTGCATGCCTCATGACTGAATGTGAGAGCAAGCATGGCATAGATGGATAGTGTGTGTGTTCCCTCTTAGGGCCCCCCCCCCTTGCAGGCACTGCAGCGCCTCGGCTGCCTCTCAAGGCTTCAGGAAGAGCAGACTTCCCGGCTCCACTCGCATTGTTTGCTTGGCTGCTCCTGTGCCTCATTCCAGGCTGGATTAGCATAAGAATAATGAGCACTCCCCCATCCAGCCCTCCCGCTATACCCCTCCTCTTCTTCTGCTGTGCTCCTCCTCCTCCTCTCTTCATCCATCATTTCCTGCTGGCTGTAGCCCCTCCAAAAACCTCAGCCATGTTTGGGTACTAGTGACACACAGGCCCTCTCACATCGATACCATGTCTTTGGCTTATATCTGAGACGTATTAAATGTTTGTACATCCATCCAGAGACAGAGATTACACTGTGGTGAATCACCTGGATATCAGACATTGAGAATGGGAGAATAAATGAAGAATTTATAGTTCATTCCAGAACTACTGGCATCCTTTAAAAGAATGGGGAACAATTACTCAATAAAATTTAAATGGCACAAAGTTTCTACTTTGAAACAAAAGGAAAAACCTAATTGCTTCCTTTGACAAAGCGAAAACTTATGGGGAAAACATGCAGTCTCCCAAATATACACTGCAACAGATTCTCGGAATTAAATAAAAGGAGGGAGAGAGAGAGAGAGAGAGAGAGAGAGAGAGAGAGAGAAGAGAGAGAGAGAGAGAGAGAGAGAGAGAGAGAGACTCAGCTAAGTCACTCTCTCGGAGTGTTTGAAAGGGTTGCATCACTTCTCACCTAAAAATCTACAGCATGCTTATGGTTATATCCCCTGTCAGCCATAACATTAATTACAACATTATGACCGTTGACAGGAGAAGTGAATAACATTGATTATCTCATTACAGCGGCACCTGCCAAGAAGTGGAATGTACAGAATTAGACAGGAAGTAAGTGATCAGTATTCAAAAATGAGCAAGTACTGTGACGGTTTATTCATCTCCAAAACGAAAGGTCTTGTGGGGTGTCCCTGGTATGCAGTCGTAAGTACCTAACAAAGGTGTTCCAAGAAAGGGCAACCATTGAACTGCCAAGAATGTCATGGGGGCCCAAGGCTCAGTGATTCATATGGGGAGAAATGACAGGTGAAGTGGTTTGCAAAAGTATTCAACCCCTCCCTAGTCTTAGAATCTGTCATCTAAATAAATTATTTTTGAGTTTTAAATTGAATGGACCCACACACACCCACAATAGCCCAAACTGTGTGTGTGTGTGTGTGTGTATATATAT
>JAOUQZ010000051.1:8343400-8355784 GCA_028564935.1 Neosilurus hyrtlii | reverse complement strand
TATATATATATATATATATATATATATATATATATATATATATATATATATATATATATTACACACACACACACACATATATACATATACACACACACGAAAAAATAAAACACTGAAACGTGGTACAGGTCTGGGATAAACCGTTGGATTATTGAAAACATCTCTAAAACCAAGATCGCAATGTTGGAGAATTGAAGAAGTTCCTCTGGTCAGATGATACTAGATAGATGATAGAAGTTTTATCCACACCCCCCCCCCTTTTTTTGGCTTTGTTTGCCTTCACTACTAGTTTGCTTCATGAATGTAAAAAAAATAAAAGTAAAAAAATTTTTAGAAATCAATTGCTATCATTGGACAGGTTGAATTATTCTGATGCAAATATGGCAGTTAATAGAAACAGGCTGACGTCAGCTGTAGTGGAAGAATTTCTAATATGAGGTGCGAAAACGTAGTGAATACGAGCACCTCCAGTCTGACCTCTAGCAGTTCCTGGGAAACTTGTGCAAAGACTGCTGCGGATTATTTGGCTGGAGAGTCTCAGGCCAGCCTGTAATTACTCCATGCAGCTGAAAATAAGGCAGAGCTTTAGAAGACCCACATGCTCCGACACATTCCAAAAAAAAAAAAAAAAAAAAACCCTGTGCTATCTGGAGATGGCTCAAGTCATCAAACAAAAACACACACACACACACACACGTCTGAATGCTACGTAAGACTAATAGCCATTACTGAAAGGGACGACTGACCAGCATGTTTCAGTTCTGCAAACCGAACTACAGACTTATTTCCCACACTGGCACAAAACAGCTGCCATGAGAACAAAATCCAGGCCAATCAGCAATACCAGTTTCACAGTTTAAAGTTGTAAACTAGTTTGAATAATCAATCCAAAATAACATTACAAAACATTCTGAAAAGGTCAGTAAAAACTTCTCGTATCTCATAATTGCTGACAAAATCTTTAGAGAGTTTTGTTTCTGGATCAGCTGCTTATCATTACTGAAACACTACAACTCTTAGGACTTCATACGCCACAACCAAAAGGCATTCCTCTCCAGCGGTCTGTTTTACTTCAGCACACCCTTTTCTGTACCTGGGAAAGATCAACCCTTCTGCATAATGTGGGCTCTTTTTAACGAGAGTGAATTCCTGCCTGCCGAGTCACTCGTCCTAATGAATACAGACCTGCGATAGCCTTTCTGATAAAACGTTCAGGGAAAACATCATCCTCGTTCATATGCACTTGCCGTGAATATGAATAAACAAGTCCTATGGCTCGTTGGCGGACGTTAAACACTGATGCGGCTTGGAAGACATTTCGACCGAAGCACAAAACTGTACTTCATGCAGGTAGTCTGATTGACTTTGCCACTCTGACCAAAAAAGCCTTAATGGATTCACAGGGAGGTTCTTCTCTTACAGATCGTTTTCACACTCTGCAAAATTTGTGCTGCCGCACTGTCTGCACAGCCAGTCTTCCATGGGCTTAAAAATCTAGATGTCTGCCACACAGTGTTTAAAAGCATCTTTTCTCCCCCTCCCTTGCCCATACAGGTTGAGGAGACATGCTGTGCCACTGTTGGAGATCTGTTCTCTTATCACTGGGGGGAGGGCCACTTGTTTTGCCTTTTTCCTGTGAAATTGAGCTCATCTGGTGCCGCCGTTCGCGCCACTTGCTTTCACAAGACACTTGGGCGCGACACTGGTGGGGAGAGGCATTTTCCATTACTAGCTTGTGCATTCCAAGGGGGACAAATGATAAAGAGGACTTATCTTTTATAGCAACCCTTCCTTCTAGCAGAGTCTTTCCTGCTTTGATGAGCAAAGCAGAAATTCCTATACTAGGGTGTAAACACCAGATGCACCAGGAAGTAAAAGGACACTTCGGGTAGCCCTTTTGCCCTGCCACTAGCCGCTTTTACATAGTCTGTTCAAGATGGGAATACCACATCACTGTTCTGTACAAAACATCTACATACGCAATGGGGGTCTGTTCTGTTCCACACCTGAGCCGGAACGGTTCGTAGTAACAAAGCCAAGACTGATGTTTTTGTAAGAGTGAAAGCTGGCACGGTGGAATATCTTCCATTTTTCTATGAAATTATTGTAACTTCATATGTTTCCATCTACAGTATCTCAAGTCCGTGCTTTGAAACGCTTCCCAATTCTATTGGAATGCATTTCTGATCACACAAGCTTGTCAGTCAGCAACATTGCTTGTAATTGAGGAATGATATAAATGGGCACAGCTAATAAACACCACTCACCACTCATCCGCCTGTACATTCACAGTTACTGTTGAAAACAACACCACCACCAGTTTTCCTGGGGCATGTGTATTTCCAACCCATATTGTGTTATAGATCACAACAGATTCAGATGCTCTCTTGTTTTACATGTCACACCTCTGGATCCAGAACGCCATCATACAAAATAAAAACACACTGTGGTGGCTTTATGGCGTCTTTGGTTGTTTACACCCAACCAAACATCAAGGGGCTTTAGCAGTAGGAATATTGTGGCATGACTGTGTAAAATTATTATTTTTGTGATGCTGTATACTAATCACGACCCATTTCCCATGCTTCCTCTGCAAATGGGTGGGAAACCAGTTCTACTCCATCTTAAAATTCTTCTGGTCTGGATCCAGAATGGTACCATCACCATAACAGCTTCGGCATCTCCTGAATTCTACTAAAACGTCATTAGAAATAATGAACAAACAGGCAATGCTGAAATCTACAACCTCTTTATTGTAGTTAGAGTGATGGTGGATCCTGAGTCTATCCCGGGGCCTATACTGATGATCCGATCTAATGATTCTGGGATGTATGAGAAAATGGAAAACACAGAAGGAAACCTATACAGGCACACAGTCAATAACTCATGTTCAGTATCGAGCCAGGATCCCGGGAATGGTTTGGTCCGAACAAAACCCCTCTGTGGCACCATGGCACCCAGTGATGAGGACTTGGAAAAGGATGGCAAAACATACTCCCATAGCCTGAAGCGCAAACAGCAAAACCGCACGATGTTATGATATTTACACAGGTTCTAAGTATAACCTGATTATGTAATGGTTCTGCTCAGTAACGGGTGGATGAATCACACTGCTCATTTGTACAGTGCAGGTACTGGAAAGTCCCATATGGAAATAATGATAAGCAAACAATAAACCTGATAGCTATTCATGTACTTAAAACACTGTCTTTTTTCCAGAATATGTAACTGTTATAGTTAAAATAAAAATAAACAAAAAAAACTGACCATCTGTTGATTTTCTTCAAAGTGTGACACCTTTTGTGAAAGTGCGGCAAAAATCTAATCAGTTGCACTTTTCCAGCTTGAAGCCAGGCCTGTCTAATTGAGACGGCGGGAGAGCTGTAAAAGTGCAGATTTTACGCATGTTCTCAAGCCATCAGCCTCCTCAACGCCACGCTGTCTTCAAAGACCAAACATGACGTCTGGTTTGTTTGATCCTACGTCCAAGAGCACAGTTAAACTGAAGCTCCGCCTGCCTCCATGATTTCATGCTCATGTTAAACAGTAGTGGGCAGAGCTGGTAACTACACAACAGCGAGAGACTGGCGTTAAGAGTGATGGATTTGTAATTTGTAAGTAGAAACAATATAAACAAGATTTTCCTTCCATATGTGTATAAAGCTGAGAATTTTTATAACTGCATGGATCATATTTCCTCAGTTCAGCTTTCTGTGTGTGGTCTGTGCAACTACTTGAACACAAAGCTGCTCGAGAAAGTTTATGACTGTGTGGAAATGACTGGAGGAGCGTCTCTGGGCTACGAGCGCAGGAGGGTAAGGCGGCATGGCAGCGTGTTTGTGCTGCAACCACAGTAACGGTAAAGCTGGAGAAACACACTGGAAAACTTCTGAACTGCCCAGAGGCGAGGACCCTGTTTAAAGTCTGGCAGATCACACAGGCTCGTTCAGCTCCACATCCTTTGCAAACATGTGGCTGCAATTGAGTGGAACAGCCCCTCCTCCAGGTCACCATCTCAACAGTGCCATGTAAACATTTCTGGGCCGCACGGCTCACTAAACCGCATTCGGACGGCCCCGACTGATCCACTTCTCTCAGCCAAACCTAAACTTTCACTCAGGGCCAATCAAAACTAAGGAAGGTCTGCAAATTGACAGACCATGGTGGCAGTCATTCTGAGAAGAGTGGTTCTATTCTGTTGGCACAGAGCTGCGTGCGTAAACACACGTTACTCATATGACTGAAGGGTGGGTCATTAACATGCAGTGGGGTGTGGGGGTGGCAGGCTAATGTGATGTGGACTATGACAGACCGATTGAGAGCAGATAATCAGGAGACAGGAAACCCGCTGATTGCTCAGGACTGTTTCTGCAGGGTTAGGGGTCAAAACACACAAATGTGCACAACGAAAAAAACAGCAGCAGTTAAAAAGTGAGGCTTCAAAAGAAAAAAAAAAAAGGAGCACCATAGTTACAAGTCAGAAAGTTTACAGACTGATACATGATTCGGGTTTCTATTCCTACATGTATTCATTTATTCTAAAAGAAAAAAAAGGCAACACACAAGACTGAGGTCTAGTTACAATTGGCACGTCTCCCTAAATAAATAAAAGAGACGAATCGTACCTGAGAAGGGAGCCAGCGCAAGAAGGCATGATGATTCAGAGAGCAGGGGTTGACCAGATTCATGAGTGTTGAAGGACAGGACGTCCCACGTTGAGGGAATTTCCAAGCAAATTCAAAAAACGGCAGCGCCACTATCTACGTGCCCAGGACTACTCTTCAGTGGAACTGCAAAGAAGAATCGGAAAGACACAGAAAGTGTCAATGTACAAATGCATAAAAAAAATTATAGAAGAAGTAAAATGATAATCCACCCCCACAATTTTTCACCCCTGAAGTACTGCCGCCCTATCACATACGACCACCAACCAGATAAGGGCGAAAGCATCCACATGGCCCCTCCGTGACGTGCAGTGCTGCCACTTGCATCTTTACGAACTGCTGCACATGCACATTCAGGGGTGGCCCAACACACTCCAAGGAAAAGCATTATCTCTCGTACGAATGAGCTCACAGATGCCCATGAATGGCGGGTGGTCGCTTTGAGGGACTGGGAGGTGAACATATGCCATTCAGGAATGTGAGAGCCTGGACAATTAGCTCCCACAGACTCCTGGAAGCATCAACCTGGATTCGATCCTGTGATCTCCAGGTTGACAGTCAAGCACCTTGTCGATGTGCCAGTCAGGAGCCCATAATTAAAAACCTAATAATAATAATAATAATAATAATATTAAAAACAGCAAAAAAAAAAATACTGAAAACTGTTAAAATTCTATTATTAAAGATACAAAGCTACAAATGAATTGTACTAACACTTTTGCTAAATAAGCTGAAATGTACAGTGTAAAGATTGTTAATCCAAAAACTGCTGACATTTGTAAAACACACAGATAACCTTTAAGAGCCCTTGTACATTGGAAATAAAATACTGAGCACTAATAGCCAGCAAAAGGTTTCATGATCCACCTTCAGCATTTGCTGATGTTTCGGATTTACGCTGGAGCTCAGCCACATAGACGAGGAAACCCGAGAGAGAGAGAGGTTTCAGTTTACAGAATATTGAGTTAGAGGCTGTGCCCATAGCTGCAACCCGGTCAATGCACAGATACACAGCTTGGATTGAGACTAAAAACTGCTTGGCACTAGGACCCCCACTCTGATCTGAGCTTTTGGTTTGGTGAGGCATATAACGAGCTCCTCAAAACTGCAATTGACAATATAACTGCAACATTAATCCCTGCAATCATGCCAATCCAAACCAGACACTGAAACTGCGTTAGGATTCGACGCTTCCGTCCATTTCACGATGAAGACAGCAGCCAGTTTGAAATCAAGCTCCACATGCTCGCATGGAATTCTGCAGTTTATTTGGTACTTCAGGCCACCCAGCAGAAAGTGTCCAGCGTTCCAATAAAACATTTAGTCATTTTATGTGTTGCTCTAATATGAAGGTTGTGACCACCCACAGATCCAGCAGGAACTTTGTACTTTGACAAAACATCATTAGGAGAACCAAGATTTACTCAACAACATTACGAGAAAGACAGCAGGAAGACGAGTGACAGCTGAAGGAGACACAAGTCAAATGTCTGAAGATGCCCTTGGCACAGTTGATTCCGATGGGTTTAGTAAAGCCAACAGAAAAGCATGCGGGGGTATGAAAAGCAGCTGGGGCGCCTGCGTTCAAAGTGGACGGTCAACCATATCTAATTGAAATTAAAGCCCATGAAATGAGAAAGCTAGTGTGGCTTACAGGGGCGCTCTCTGTATGGAAACACAATAATACTTAGAGAGGGGCTAGAGACATCTCATTGGACAGCTCATCCTGTGTGAAACAGAATTTCCATTAAAAACTAGAACGTGAAGACCTCTTGCATCTTAAACAGTGACAAGGTTTGGCGAGGGCTTTTATGCATGGAGTTTGCATGTTCTCCCCATGCTTGCATGGGTTTACTCCGGGTAATCAGGTTTCCTCCCACAATCCAAATACATGCACATTACAAGCATACAAGCATAACTGCCTGTTCTGATTTGCCTCTAGTTGTGAATGTGAATGGCTGTGATATATTGCCATGCAAAGGTCTGGCGAGCCGTTGAGGGTGTCGGCTGTGATATCCTCCAGCCTCCTCGCAACCCCAGTAGGATTAAGTGGTTCTGCAAACGAGTGAGTGAGTGAGTGAGTGAGTAACAGCTCATACATGAAGGATTTGCATGGTGGAAACTCCACATCATGAAAAATAAAAATACACAGATAAGATGTGTTGTTTTTTGCACTAAACAGAGAACCTCTAATTACTGATATGGTTCAACAATAAAGAGACTTTCATTTACTAAAAAGAGTCTCAGGTGACTGCCAGGACAGGCGTCTTCGCTGCTGGGCTTTTCTGAAAATGAATGGTGTTTTCTTTTCTTGTTAACTTCAAGAAAGAGATGGAAAAAGAGGCTGGTGGTAACAACCAATCAAATTCTTCCATGCCTCCCTGCTCGTGTGTGTGACCCTACTGTGTATAAGAGTTGGACTTATTACACTGCATAGTGTTCGTTCACCCTTACTTTAGTTTCATGTGTTTCATGAACTTTAGCAAACCTACACATGTTAAAACCAGAGTTGTGATAAACAAGTAGTGTCATTTTTTTTTTTGTTTGTTTGTTTTTAAACAATCCCAACCAGGCCAAACATATAAACCATGTCTAAATTACACTAGGGGGCAATTTCAGGTAATAAATGCCTTTTAGCATTAATAAAAATGTCAGCGTTTCAAGATGTCCATGAAGCCATAAGAAGATAAAGCCAGAAAGCTGATAAAAACAGTGTTAAAAATGAACTTCTTACTCTTATGAACTTCCCATATCAGCGTAATGCTGGGTTACTATCTCAAGCATATTAACTATTCATATACAGGTAGGCATTTGGCAAACAGCAGCCCATAAACGATAGATTTACATCACTGAGCAGAACTAAAGGTGGGCACAATGGTGAGAACTTATGTATGGCGGTTCAAGTAAACCTTGGCCTGTATGTTTGCAAGCATACTGCTTGATGAACTAATCTGTACCAGAAGAATTGTCCAAACTCATCTGTCTCGATTGTCATCTCATCATTTACTAAATGGCTTAATCCTACTGGGGTCACGGGGAGGATGGAGCCTATCTTAGCAGGTGCTGGTCGAAGGCCGGGTACACCCTCAACAACTTGCCAGACCATCACAGCCAAGCTTTTTAAGCAAGAGACAAATAACCAACACTCTACTAAAAAGCACAAGAAGAGCAAACTGGCCTGAGCAGTACTGGATTCCTATCTCCTATGAGGGATCAAGTTACTAGTTACCCCTTAGTCAGTTATGGCCGGAGGGGTATTGCCGTTTGCTTGACGGCCAGGCGGGCGGCGTGACAATTTTGTCCCGGCCATTGCTCGGCTCATGCACATTGCAGCTTTCTGAAATTTTGCGTAGGCACTCCCTATGACCTAAACCTGTGCGCTTCGGGCATTCTGGGTGAGGGGTTTCGGCATTCTATAGAACAGCTTGTTTTTTTTTGGCGTTGTTTTCCTGGGATCCCCCGGTATGCTAGATGATATAAAGTACAGTAAGTGACAATTCAGACACACTACAGTTAGTTCATGCCATCAAAATCTTTAAAACGAACTAAATGTAACAATATCCTCATGATGCACCTAGCTAACTTACATAACAAGTAACAATCAATTTGCACAAGCTAAACCACCACTTTTCTACGTTATTCATACATTGCAAAGTAAGTCTCAAAATATTCTGCAGTGACATGTTATTACTGAGACCTGCTGAGAAAGGGAGTCCTTGGTATTATTTTGGAAAATAATCTGTAACACATCGGGGGAAATAATTGTTGCATAGCTTTTAGACTGGCGGCTAATACACAGTAAGCATGTCTTCATGACTTTGCGCAACATACCAAGTCCACCCTGGAACTCAAAGCAGATGTGCTTCCATTTCTTTCCTTTTTTTCCATGGAAAACGAAAGACGAGCAGATGGACTGGTGGATAGCCTTTGCATGCCCTTCTTAAGTATGGGGAACCCATTCTCACATGAAAACAGACCCAGCGACACTACTGGTCATTTTTTTCTCTTCTCCTAATCTTTCCTCAATGCTTTAGCCAGTCAGAGCACGTTTAATTACATCACAAGTGAATATTTAAAGTCAATAAATCCAGACCACCAGCACACATGTTCAAGGTGCCAACATTTTTTGCTGACACTGTTGGCTCTGGGGTTTGCCCTGGCAATCCGGATCAACATCTGGATTTTCGCAAAAAAGCTGCCTTGTGACAATGTTCTATTGTTAAACCATGACACGGGAAAAAGTGAACAAAATGATCACTGAAGTTCACTGAATTTCTTTATTTTTCTTTTAACTCAAGAATTGTGAACAAAGCCAGATATCTGCTCTACATTGCATTCAAGAAGCTTTCCAATTGTACGCCTTCTACAATTATCTTCTGCGACTTCATCTATATTCATAAGCCTCTATTTATGGTGACTGCCCGATTCTTTGGTTGAAATCTAACATAGTTATTAACATAGAAAAGTTTTGAGTTGTAGTTCTGCAGCAAGCTTTGATTGATTTGTCCTCCACGTACATGACTCAATACAGTTCCTGAAACACTGTAAAGCATGCCTTATACCGGACACCCTGTACGATAAGCATTCCGACATCTGACACCAAAAAAAAAAATCAAAAAAATCAACAAACTGCTCAAACACATTTTTTTTTAAGATAACACAGGCATTTCAACTGTGCTAGTTATGATGGCTCACAAGGGAACATCAAAGACTGAAGGGGGGGGGGGGGGGGGGGAAAACATTGGGGTAAACAACCCAAATCTTTAACCTGCTCACAAAAACAAAAGGTCTGTGACTGAAATGTCCTTTAGTGGACATGAACACAGGGACTTCTGCTGATGAAAATGCAAAGTGAAAGCAGAGTAAGAAATAGCTTGTTGAGTGATAGTTGATAGCTACCCTGTCAATAGAATGACCGTTAAAACCACTTTGCAAGAAAAGAAAAAGAGACAGGTAGAGGAAATCAAACCCCTGGACTAAACCATTACATCAAGCAGGCAATTGAGGCAACGACAAAGTAACAGTGTGTAAGACTAGTCTTACTATTCTGGGAACAATCTGAATAAAACCACCAAAACAAAAGCGATGCGATTGAATTTAACAGCCGTCTATTCTTTCGCTTTCTCCCTTTTTTTTTTTTACCTTCTCTTCTATTCTCAGAGCTCCTGAAAAGAGGTGTTCTTTGGTTGCCAGCCCCACACAGGTCATTTGTAGACTCAGCGCTCATTAAGATCTGCCGATAACATTCAGCGAGAAAAAAAGTCGCCGAGCCAGGAAGTGCATGCCTGGCTCAGCAGTAAAAAGGGAAGTAAACAGGTAGGCTATTGCGACAAGTGATAAGATCTCTCCAGACACCGTTTCAGCCTGCATTCATTGCCGTTACCATAGCCCTCCTTTGGCTTTTCAGAATCACGTCTTATGTCAGCCAAGGGCCATATTACAAAGGAAAAACTCTGAAAGCAGGCAGTGAAACCCCCCCCCCAACCACACACACACGCTACATCTTACAACTGATGAAACACTAGCAAGTAAGTGCTCTAGGTAAAACGCTTTAACCAGACTACTCACAGATCACACACAGCTTGGTTTTATTTAAGTGAAGCTGAGAAACTTGTACATTGCTTTTTCCTGTCTTTCAGCTCACAGCACTTAGATTGAGGCAGTAACCTGACCCTTGTTCTAGCCTTCAGTACCTCCACCCCCAAACCCCAAAGCAGCTTCCCGGGGAAAGCTTGGGGGGGTCTGAAAAGAGGCTCGGCTGTTTAAAACGAGGTAAACAGGCAAACCGTTTTGATAAATTCACACAGAAAGGGGAGCAGCAGATTACTTAAGAAAATTTTTCAGCTCACAAAGTTTGCAAACACCAACAAAAGGTGTTACAAGCACAGAATCTGAACTTTACAATCTGATTTGAATTCAAATCACATGTCCAAAACACCCAGAGAGAGAGAGAGAGAGAGAGAGGGTGAGAGAGAGGAAGAGAGAGGGAGAGAGAGAGACGCTATCTGCAGTACATCTACCCACAAGTTCCCTTGTTATTGCATCACATCTACCTACCACCACCATTGAGAGCAATGAGAACGAAGACAGTTTCATTTCCCAGACCAAATGAAACTCTTACAGAAAAACTGCACCAAAAACTAGAACAAACCAAACCTTAGCTCTTTTTCAGTCTGATCTAAAATCAATGGCTCTTAAAAAGAAGGCAGGAGGTTTCACACTCCCCTCCACACCTTCCTCCATTACAGCGATGGAAATCACAGCGAACCTTTTCAAAAGTTGGATTTATGAATGGCTTCTTAGAATTATTAGTCTGTTTTGCCTCCAATAAATTCCCAGAGGATCATTGTACGCATTTGAATAATCTGTTTTATATCTGAACAGTTCATAAAATAAACCTGAGGCAGTCTGTGGATCGTTACTTTTTTTCCAGTCACAGTTAAAGTATGTGTAAAAGTTTAAGAACCCCTGATCGAAATCAAAACCGCAGTGAAACGAAGAGATGGTGAAGGAGAAGGAGGAGTTCACACTGTTAACCCTGTTCACACACAACGACGTGCCTGATGATATTTATTTGAAGCGTAGACGGCTTGACACAATCTTAACCGCGAATGGACTGTGGTGATAAAAACTTCAAAGAGAGGCCGCAACAGGGAGTTGAGCGTTAAAGCCACAGTCCAAATACTATCTCTCTCTCTCTCTCTCTCTCTCTCACACACACACACACACTCAGTCATAAAACACGTACCACATTTGTCTGAAACTTTCCCCTCACACACCATTAACAATCCACATATTAAACATATATTTTTTAAAAACCACCCAATGTTTCACACAACAATCATTTAAAAACTTCCTGATCAGCAAGGACCTAAAAACATCTTTACAGCTGAGCAGCTTAAAATGCCCAGTGTTTACTGAGACGCTGCACTGAAACAGGGAGAATAAACCACAGGCACTAAGCTCTCTGCCCATGTGTTTCTGAAGACTGGTACTAAAAAAAAAAAAGGCTTTTTTCTTAGCAGAGCCAGGATGCAAGCACAGCCCACTCAGAGCTACTAATTTGCCCTCAGTGTTTCTCCCCCTCTCTCTCTCTCTCTCTCTCTGTTCCTTTTCTGGAGCATCAGAAGTTTAATACCACAGGGTCTTAATTCTCGAGAACTTTATCACTAAGTGTATTAACCCATTCACAAACACAGAGAATCAGAGGTCAGCATCGCATTTTCTAATCAGCGGCATACAAACAAGAGGGTGACCACAGTGTCCACATTGGAACACATCCAGGTTATGGAAACGCTGCTTGTTGGTCACTAGATATTGGCTGCGTGTTCTGATTGGCTAACCTACCCCAAGAATATAAGCTTATATACTGTGACCTTAACGTCACCACAAGAAAAAAAAACTGGAAATGGTTGAGATCTTTTCTAGGATAAAGCTAACACTGGCTGGCTTTTTTTTAAGCGCTCAATTGTGACTGATCCAATAAAAAGAACAACACTTGGAATGAACACCAACATATTTTTTTTAGTTTGAAAAATTAGGGGAAGGTGACTATTTTGGCTTTTTGCGATTTAGTCTCCGGCATCTTCGCAGGAGAGCGCACCTCAGCTGTCCTGACCAAACCCAAAAGTGGTGCTAGCTACTACCTCTTGTCAAATATGACTAATAGCCCACTTGGCACCACCTTTCATTTATATATAAATATGTGTGTGTGTGTGTG
>JAOUQZ010000051.1:8323412-8343300 GCA_028564935.1 Neosilurus hyrtlii | reverse complement strand
ATATATACACACACACACACACACACACAAACATATATATAGACACACACATGCATGCATATATACATACACTTACATGTGTTTGTGTGTGTGTGTATGTTTATACACACACACACACACACACACACACACACACACACACACACACACACAAGAGATCAGCTCATCTCCCATCTCTCTCTTACACACACAGGTTTATAAACCACATTTAAAACCTAAAACACATTTTAAAAAGCCTAAAACAAAGACAGCCTGTGTGTGTGTGTGTGTGTGTGTGTGTGTGAAAGCCCAGGCTCATGTTCTCCACACAGGGAAGGAGTGTGCCTAGTTAGGCCACACACTCAGCCTACAAGGTACATTTCCACGTTGCAGGCTGGAACTTGTAACACACACAAATGCATCACTGAAACTCTTAGAATAATGAGAATAATAACAGAAAGGAAGTGCAGTGTAAAAACAGGCATGTGGGGAGAACTGAACCAAGCAAACTACTGTTTACAGCATGCGACAATTTAAATCTACTCACACAAAAAAAGCTCAGTGCAAAAAAAAACTATAAACAATAATTAATAAATAAATCTTTTATTCTAGTAATAAAGCCCGGCTGCATGCCAATCCGCATACTCACCTACTACACAGAGTGCGCGCGCTCGCTGGGTTTGCAGGGACGGAAAGCGCGCACTCGTCTACGCAGGACGCTAGTAGTCTATTAAAAGTAGAGCGCATCGCGTTTAAATGGCTTTAAAGTCACTATTGTGCCATTTTAAGGTATAACATTTTTAAGATTTTAACCACAAGCATATTATTCCACAATATGTAACTAACTAACTAAATAAATAAATAAATAAATGTTGTAATTCCCAATATTTAACCCCGAGAAACCCCCGGAATCCCCACTTACCAGTTCATTAAATTCACCCGAACATTCAGAGCATCCTCATAAAACAGGACTGTGTAAGCGAAGCCTCGAGGCAGAACTGTCCCGAACTGTGAATTAAACGCGGATTGATCCAGTTAGTGCGGGTGTGAACGCGACTCGGCTCTCCAGCGTTGTTTTCATGTTTGTAGAAACTGGAGTCGAGACACATTCCGCTCGTGCAGCTCGGTACCAGCAATCCTCCAATCAGTGCACGGAGGAGGGCGTGTGGAAAGCCAAAAGGGCCACAGCGTCCACAAAGCGTCTGGTTCCCCAGAAGGTGAGGAATTACGGATAAATGGTTTTCTCCTAAACTAGTGCTTTACACGCCATCTCGTGGACATCTTGACGCAGAGCAATGGTGTTCGGAACCAATTTCAAAACTGCACTGTGCACTTACTGTGTATTGCATTCAATTCAATTCATTCATTCATTCATTCATTCATTCATTCATTCATTCATCCATTCATTCATCCATCCATCCATTTATTCATCCATTCATTCATTCATTCATCCATCCATCCATTTATTCATCCATCCATCCATTAATTCATCCATTCATTTATTCATTCATTCATTCATTCATTCATCCATTCATTAATTTATTTATTCATCCATCCATTCATCCATCCACCCATTCATTCATTCATTCATTCATTCATCCATCCATCCATGCATTCATTCATTTATCCATCCATCCATCCATTCATTCATTCATCCATTCATTCATTCATCCATCCATTCATTCATCCATCCATCCATTCATTTATTCATTCATCCATTCATCCATCCATTCATTCATTCATCCATTCATCCACCCATTCATTCATTCATCCATCCATTCATTTTATGCATTATATTTATTCATTCATCCATCCATACATCTATTCATCTATTCATTTTATGCATTCATTCATTCATTCATCCATCCATTCATTTTATGCATTTTATTTATTCATTCATCCATCCATACATCTATACATCTATTCATTTTATGCATTCATTCATTCATTCATTCATTCATTCATTCAATTATCCATCCATTTATTTTTTGCATTCATTCATTCATTCATTCCTTCATCCATCCATCCATCTATTCATTTCATTCATTCATTTTCTGCATTCATTCATTCATTCATCCATCCATTCATTTTCTGCATTCATTCATTACTCCATCCACCCATTAATTTTCTGTATTCATTTATTCATTCATTAATCCATTCATTTTCTGCATTCATCCATCTATCCATCCATTTATTTTCTGCATTCATTCATTCATTTATTCATTCATTTATCCATCCATTCATTTTCTGCATTCATTCATTTATTCATTCATTCATTTTTTGCATTCATTCATTCATTCATCAACTCATCCATTTATCCATCCATTCCATTTTCTGTATTCATTTATTCATTCATTCATTTATTCATTCATTCATCTATTTATTCATTTTCTGCATTCATTTATTCATTCATTCATCCATCCATTTATTTTCTGCATTCATTTATTTATTCATTCATTTATCCATCCATTCATTTTCTGCATTCATTTATTCATTCATTCATTTTCTGCATCCATTCATTCATCCATTCATTCATCCATTCATTTTCTGCATTCATTCATTCATCTATTCATTTATCTTCTGCCTTCATTGATTCATTCATTCATTCATCCATCCATTTATTTTATGCATTCATTCATTCGTTCATTCATCCATCCATCCATCCATCTTTTCATTTTCTGCATTCATTTATTCATTCATTCATTTTATGCATTTATTCATTCATTTATTCATTTATCCATCCATTCATTTTCTGCATTCATTCATTCATTCATCCGTTCATCTTATGCATTCATTTATTCATTCATTCCTTTATCCATCCATCCATCCATCTATTCATTTCATTCATTCATTCATTCATTTTCTGCATTCATTTATCCATCCATCCATTCATTCATTCATTAATTCATCCACCCATTCATTCATTTTCTGCATTCATTCATTTATTCATTCATTCATTCATTCATTCAATCATTTATCCATCCATTTATTTTCTGCCTTCATTCATTTATTCATTCATTTATTTTCTGCATTCATTCATTCATTCATTTATCCATCCATTCATTTTCTGCATTCATTCATTCATTCATCCATCCATCCCTTTATTCATTTTCTGCCTTCATTCATTCATTCATTCATTCATTCATTCATTCATCCATCCAATTATCCATCCATTAATTTTCTGAACCAATTAATCCTAATTAGGGTCACGGAGCCTATCTCAGCCGACTCTGCGCGCAGGCAGAGTACGCCCTGGACAGCTCGCCAGGCCATCGCAGGGCAGAAAAAAGCTGATGGCTAAGCTGTCTACTCTTGACGAAAGTCAGCAATGGTTCTTTTACATACCTCTCACCACAGACAGTGTTCATTCATTCATTTCAATGGATAATCCTATAAGGGTTGTGGAGAGGCTGGAGCCTAATATACATCCTCATAAAAACTGAGCCCAGAACTTTCCCACTGTGAGGCAGACATGCTAATCATTATACCACTGTGCTGCCATTTGAGCAAGCCAAGCTGCCAATGTTGGGCCCTCGAGCAAAACTTTTAATCTTCAATTGCTCGGTTGTTTAAAAATGTCTCTCTGTATAAAGGTGTTTGCCAAATGTGATAAATGTAAATGTAAATATATAACAATTATTTGGATATCACTGAATAGTCCCTGGGCGACACGGTGGCACAGTGGTTAGCAGAATTGCGATTCCTGGCTAAGATGTTTCTGTGTGGAGTTTGTATGCTCTCCCCGTGCTTGTATAGGTTTCCTCTGGGTACTCCAGTTTCCTCCCAAAGTCCCAAAACATGTACCGTAGGCTAATTGGCTGTTCCAAATCACTCCTAGTTGTGACTGTCCCTGCGATGGCCTGGCGAGCTGTCTAGGGTGTACCCCGCCCTCGTCCAGAGTTGACTGAGATGGGTGCAAGTCTCTCGACGACCCTAATTAGGATTAAGTTGTTAAAAAATGAATAGTCCCTGTGATGGAACAAATAATTGTTTGGGAATATAATACATAAGAACATAAGTATAGCAAATTTTTTTTTATTAATTTAAGATATTTTTAATGTAGACTGTAATGTTGCTATGTTGCATTGTATACCGCTGTCCATCCACACACAGTTAGCTCAGCAGCGCTCTATATAAGACAAGCTGTAACTACAGATAAATGCATTTTTTGCGGTCACAGCTTAAAAAAGCCTGCATACACTTGTATTCTACCAACTGAAAGGATAAATTTGAAAGGATGAATTTCTACAGCTCAGTCATCAAATGTTCACATATTTTGTTTCAAAAGTGACTTCATTAAACTCAGGCTCAAAATGAAATGGATAGGAGGCTGGATTTCAAACTAATTGCAGTATTAGAATGTGAAACTAAAGCGAAACTCTAAAAAAGGGTGACACTGAATGCTCTGGTACTATGTTATGCTGACTCATTCTGTACTGTGAGGTCTAGTTGCATTACTGCTATGCTGGGCATGCAGCATATTCACTGGTGATACTGCCTCTTCATTTACATTTGCATGGAGTTGCATAATTACTTTACACACTTTACGGATTTACTAAAACAATGTATCATAGAGAGTCAGTACTCTATTGGAGATCCAGCTGTCTATTGTTCAATTTTTCATCTGCCAGCATATACTGTGAGTATAGAAAAGAAAGTTCAGAGCTATTTACATTCAACTGAGCTATTGAGGGTCTTGCTCAAGGGCCCAGCAGTGGCGGCTTGGCTGTACTGCGACTTGTACTCAGAATCTTCCAGTCAGTAGTCCGTCAGTAGAAAGGATAAGACTCATGGAAAATCTGAACTTTTGCACCAAGGATTTCGATATCACAAATTTACATTCAAGTAGTGACTTGGAAAAGTCTGCAACAATTTAAGCTGTAAATTTTTAAACTGTCCAGGGACGGCTAGAAATATAGTGGTTAGCACATCTGCCTGCTAGGGTGTCTCTGTGTGGAGTTTGCATCTTGCCCCCGTGTATGCATGGGTTTCCTCCAGGTACTCCAGTTTCTTCCGACCGCCCAAAGACATGCACATTAGGCTAATTGGTGGTTCCAAATTGTTCATAGGTGTGAGAGTGTGAATGGTTGTGTGAGTTTGTTGGCCCTCAATGGTCCGGGGAGCTGCTCATGGTGTAGTCTGCCTTTGCCCAGTGTTGGCTGAGATGGTCTCCAGCCTTCCTGTGACTCTAGTATAGGATTAAGCAGTTTGACAAATGAGTACGTCTCAGACTTTTTATATATGACAACAATTATCCTTCAGATCATAGTTAAAGCTATTAATTTCATTGTACTGAACTTCTTTAGACATGCTTGAGACTTTTGCACAGTATTGAGTTTCTTACATAGCTGGATCAAGTGTATGAGAATAATGCTTGCATGTATTAATTCCTTTTTTTGCCCTTAAAAATTAAATGGTTAGTCCATGTGTATGTATATCATTAAAACAAACTTGGGTTAAACATTCTACCAGAAAAATAAAAATAAGTGAATGTTAACAGTGAGTGTATATTAGATATATTTTGATATTTTATTTAGATTTTAGAGTTTAAATATAAAGTAGGAACAAAGTCCTTTCTCATTTTCAGTGGAGTCATAATTGATGCGAAACACTAATTGTCTTTATTTTTTTTCCCTTCTTTTTTAGGGGGTGGGGGAGTGGGGGAATAGAATTGTTTAGTGATAATTTGTGATAGTAGACAGATAGGCGCATTTCCAAAACTGAAATGAAACAGATCAAAACTCTTGGTTTGTTGGTTTGGATAAAAGAATAATGTTTTATTCACATTAATAACAGTACATTTGGTTAATATGTTTGCAGGACATATGGCGGTGCAATGCATAGTATACATGGATTGAAGTTTCTCTAAGATTTTGTCTTTGTACATCAATAATTCATTGTAATTTAGAATAAACAGGCAGAAAAAAGAAAAGTAATATATTATCTAATTAGCAGATAGATAGACGAAACATACATGACATGTGACCACATAGCAGCAAGGGGAGCACTTTATTTTAAATACTAATCTACTGCATTAACTCACAAAGCCTTCACTACAACACTTCACTTTTACCATCTTTTATTTTCTTCATCTTTCACCTCTCCTTCAGCTCCTTCTTGTTGTTTCCTTTGTAATCCCTGTCCATCTGCGTCAGGATTCAGATTTATTTACTGGACGTTTAGGATCTGTGCAGACAGGCCATGGTGCCAGTTTTTCAGTTTGGCAAATCGTGGGCCCTTTGCCTCTGATTCAAACTTTTCTCTGTAAAGAGTAGAAGGAGGTAGAAAAGAAGAATTAGATTTTTTTTTATATAATTCAACTAAGAGAAAACTTATACATAATGCAGATAACAACAATTTAAGGTACCTTGATTTCCTGAGAGCCTCCTCATCTGGATCTTGCACTGGAAGCAAAGAAAGACAAATCAGCATGGATGATTCAGCAGATACACAACAGCCAAGATCTTAAAGCAGACTTGGTCATAAATTGGTGACACGGTTGTGTAACAGCATGATAGTATGTCTACATAATTACATGTATCTGAGCAGTGAGACACTGTGAGGCAAAACAGACAGAACTCACAGTATTCGGTCCCTGTGATGTGCGCGAGGATACGGAAAGACTTGGACTGCAGGTTGGCAGCACGGCGAGCCCAGTCAGAAAGC
This sequence comes from Neosilurus hyrtlii, assembly GCA_028564935.1. NCBI lineage: Eukaryota > Metazoa > Chordata > Actinopteri > Siluriformes > Plotosidae > Neosilurus > Neosilurus hyrtlii. Next base: position 8,336,655 of record JAOUQZ010000051.1, on the reverse strand, counting down.
TCGTCTTTATCCGCTGACTTTATCACAGCCTGGTATACTGGAGAGGCACTGTCCACCAGAGGATCCTTGACCAGAAGTGAACTGTTTTCCAAGAAAAATACAAAAGAGCATGAAAGCTGAGGGTAAATCAATCAAGGGCAAATGAGTTAGTACAGTTTTACCTGAGACTGAGTTATACCTAAGGATTAGTGAGTTTTCAGCTGGGAATGATGTGATGTGACTCTTCATCTTACTTTCAGAATAACAATATGAAGAATTTGTACGGTAAAGTTTTAAACAATAATGTATAAATAATACATTTTTCCCTTACTGCATGAGGATGTCCACACCCTCATGCTCTACAACTGCTTTTTAATATGGTATCATTGTCATCATTTTTAATTTACTAGGACTTGATTTTCTATTAAGGCGACATGGTGGTGTAGTGGTTAGCACGTCCGCTTCAAAGCAAGATGGTTCTGGGTTCAAGTCCCGGGCTCAAATGTTTCGGTGTGGAGTTTCCTTGTTCTCCCTGTGCTTGCGTCAGTACCTCCAGGTACTCAAATTTCCTCTCACAGTCCAATGACATGCACATTAGGATAATTTGCTGTTCCAGTTTGCCCATTGGTGAAGATGTGAGTGTGAATGGTTGTATGTTGGCCCTGTGATGATCTGGTGAGCTGTTCATCGTGTGCCCTACCTTCATACAGTGTCAGCTGGTGTAACCACCAGCCTCACCAAGGTCCTAATAGGATAAAGCGGTTTGGCGAATAAATGAGTGAGTGAGTGAGTGAGTGATTTTCTGTCAGAGGACAAAATTGGGTGTACTGGACACATCTCACAGTAGACTTTATCATCAAGCTGTATATTAAACATTTATTAATAAATTAATCCAAAGAAATTTAGCATTCTAAATTTTCCATGAGTAAATGTAAATGTGTAAAACACTCTCCCTCTCTCTCTCTCTCTCTCTCTCTCTCTCTCTATCTATCTGTCTGTCTGTCTATCTGTCTATCTATATTTATATTTATGGCATTTGGAAGACACCCTTAACCAGAATGACTCAAATAAGTGCTTTGAAGTCAATATCAGTGAATAGATTCTGATACTGGTTCAGTAGAACACATGCCAAGTTTACCATCAGTCAAAACTCAGTAGGGAGAGTTTTTTTTATATATATAAACTAAATAAGTATAGATACTAGTGCTACTCCAAGTACTTTAAAAAAACAGGTTTTCAGTCAACCTTTGAAGACACCCAGTGACTTAGCTGTCTGGATATTTAGGAGAAGTTATTTGTGTCACCTCGGTGCCAGAACAGAGAAAAGTTTAGCTGCATGAAGGAGGGACCAGTCTAGCAGTGCTGGAGGATTGGAGAGAGTGTGCTGCAGTGCAGTATGTGATAAGTATTTGAGATAGGAGGGTGCAAGTCCATTTGTGGGCAAGCATAAGTATTTTAAATCTGATGCAAACAGCTACAGGAAGCCAGTGGCAAGAGCGTAGCAGTAGAGTGGTGTGGGAGATCTATCTATCTATCTATCTATCTATCTGTCTGTCTGTCTGTCTGTCTGTCTGTCTGTCTGTCTGTCTATCTATCTATCTATCTATCTATCTATCTAGCAAATGGGATCTGGTTTATGTCAGTTCCATTTGCCATCTTCTTTTAATGCAGTGCACTTTAGATTAGCACATCAGACAAGACGCATGAAAATCCTTTAAAAATAGCTTTTTTTGCATGATGTAAATATGTGTGCATGATCACTGAGGTAAAGTGTAGATCCATTTAGTCATCCGTTTTAAGGTCACACCATTTTTGTTTCGACTCACTAAATTAATTAATTTCCCTTTCCTCTAATTTTCTAGATTTGGACCGTTTCACAAGCGGTTACACTATCTTTATGTCCTTTCTCTTACTGTTTATTTGTCATTTCATTTGCCTAGACCTCTGTACTGTTGACCTTCTATGGAGTTTGGTGGGTGTCACTAAATGCAAATGAGCTGTGTCAGGAATGTGCCTTGCAGAAACTGATACACACATGTATGTAAAAAGAAAATTACCCTCTGAAACTTATTTGTAAGTCTGGCATAAACAAACGAACAAAAAAGCAAACAAATAAATAAATATCCTTGTTTTCTTGGCTGACACAAACATTTACAGACAACTTTAGCAAAAGATTATTTGTTTATTTTTTGCATAGGTCTTAAAAAATACCATTGATAAATGTGATAGTTGAAATAAAAGCCCAAATCATGGGTCTAGAGCACTTCATCAGGACATATTAGTTGTTACATTATATCAGGGCTCCAATGTACTCAGAACATTCCCTAGTATTTATAGCACAAGCTGGAAATTGACCCAGCTGAACCTACTGCAGATATTTCCTGCTTAGTTCATTATTAATGAATAAATAAAAAGGATCAAGAATATAATATATGACATAGCTTTTGCATCCTAATATTTACAATGATGAAAACACACCTGGGGTGAGAACACACAGTATATGGGGTGAACTTTTACTACTCACCGCAGTGGAGATGCAGCAGCATCTTCACCACTGATTGGTGATCAGATGATGAGCCAGGATGAACAGGAGCGTTATGGTGCCATGAACAGGGAAGGTGGAGCATGTGAGGTACAATGAGAGGTTGGGTGGTTTAGAGGTTGATTGATTGATTGTTGATGAAGGGAAAGTAAAGGGAAGAAAACAAAAGATGAGGTTGACACACATGACAGGTTGAAGTGGTCCTCTTGGAACTCTACAGCTGTAAACAATCAATAGCACCCCCTAGTGTACATATGAAGGAAAACATTTGAAGCTTAGATTGAGTTTGATGGACTCATATAGCCGAAATTATTAAGCTACAACACTTAATCAGATTCCAATAACTGCAAAATTAATATCAAGAAACGTTTAATGGTCCCTTGTGTAATAAATTAGATTATTATTATTTAGCACCTTACACTATCTCACCAGAAAACTATGGATTAAAAGTGCTACCAAAGGAATTTACCTCAGATCGCCACCTCTTGCCTGAGCCTGGCCAGCAATGGCGTCCATGATGGCATCCTGTGAGTACATGCTGATAGGTGTGTTGTATTGGGCATGGATGATGGTGGCTTTGCCTCCTGGGCCCTTCACTTCAATAGGCTTGTGAGTGGACAGAGCTGAATCTTTCAGTGCAATAGGGTTGAAGCTGGGAACATACTCTTGGCTGTCAGAGAACATGGGAATGGGTAGAAAGAGCATTATTATAGAGCAGTTGGTTTCCAGTCCTCAGGAGCTCAGAGCAGGGGACAGTTGGAGATTTACAGGCTTTAACACGCTACTGAGCCTGCTAATTCAACGATGGGTTCAATCAAAGGTCTTTGAGCATGAAAATCATCAACAAGTGCACAACTCTGGCTCTCCAGGACTGGAACTGATCACTCATATAGTAAGTACTCATTTAAAGCAGTGATAGGGTTCAGTAGCATTTTGTACGCCTACATATTTGTGTGGCAGCATGGGAAAACCTTTCACATGGTGCATCAGAGTGTGTTATTGCCAGGAAAAGTTGTTAGCCAGAATTCAGCCACAGCAAATAGATAGATTTCCCCCAACCACTATCCATTTGAAATAATTTATAAAAATGCTTTAAAATTCATGAAGCTGAGCTCTTATTACGGCCGCATGGTGGCATAGTGTTAAGCACATCAGCCTCACAGCAAGATGGTCCTGAGTTCGAGTCCCAGGCTCGGTGGGGGCATTTCTGTCTGGAGTTTGGATGTGGGTTTTGTCCCACAATCTAAAAATAAGCATATTAGGCTAACTGGCTGCTCCTAATTGCCCCGTGGTGTGAGTGTGAATGTGAGTGTGAATGGTTGTGCATGGGTTGCGATGGTGTGGAGCTGTTTAGGGTGTACACTGTCTTCGCCCAGTGTCGGCTGAGATAGGCTCCAGCCTCCCTGCAACCTTAATAGGATTAAGCGATGACTGAGTGAGTGAGAACTCGCCTACTGAGAATTGCTATCAACACACACACACACACACACAATGCTACTATGTACAGCATACATTTAATGTGCAGCTTTTAAGAGCATTTTCTTTAATTTTTTTGATGATAAAAATGGGGCAAATTACATGCGAGATTTTTGCACAAACTTTCAAGCCTATAGTAAAGGTCTAATACTTTCCTTATAGTTTTAAATCTCAAAATATTGATATTGTTATTTGTGATTAAAAAATCAACCAGCAATGTACAGTCAAAATGTTCAAGAAACATGCTTGGGAACACACACACACACACACACACACACACACACTAAAGTTTTTGCACGCAGGATTTTTACTGACTTGGCAGCTGTGTTGGCAATGACCTGGAGCACCATATAAAATTTACAGACACAGACAGAGAGAGACAGAGGAATCAGTGTTAGCTTCGCTGTAACAAAAAGGCCACACGATAGAATATCATTTCTCTAGAGAAAAAGAAGTTCATGAAGGACTGAACAAATGTTATTCCATTTTTTTTTTCGTTTCCACGAACTAGCACCACAGTAGTCTGACCATACATACACATTCAAATAACCTTTTTCCAGGTCACATAATTAAAATATTAGTTATTATTGGTATACATGTCTCATGAGTGACATTCCAGTTAGTTCGCTAGTGGGTACAGAATGATTGACAGTAACAGAAGCTCCTGCTCCTGTACCATAACCAAAGAACAGGGACACTGAGATCTAAACCTTCTGCCACAACTAGGTTTACATATAAATAATCATATATACATATACAAATCTTATACAACACTGAGACTGCAAAGAAATGTCACCGTGTGTAACAGGAAAGGATACAATCTGTAAATTCACATTGATTTATCAAGTGCAAATATATTATTAAGTGCAAATATATTCGACTTTTAAAATAGTCTTCATTATGTCAGACATTAAGCATGAGTCAGAGTACAAAAATGAACCTAAGATTAAAAAATGCAACGTAAAATGGGTATGTAATGTTGACGTAAGCTTAACAGTTGTGTGAGCTGCTAATAAAAACAGGTCCATAAACTGTATTTATTGTGGACTCATTGTTACAACAGCTGTGGTATTCTGGGTTCATTAAAAATCTTATCGGTATGTCACACATCTATTAAGTCATGACAAGAACATCCCTCATTGCACAGGGCTCACCTTTGTGCCAGGCCCGGGACACATGAATGTGCCCTCATGTTCTAGGACTGTCCAGAATTAGAAAATCCTTTGTGCTAACTATAAACAGGAGAGGCACTGTATCTGAAAATGGATAGACATCTGCTTCTGTGTTTGCGACGCCTTTATTAGCATCCCCTTCACCAAACACACCTGCTCTTATAGTAAATTATTACAAAATCAAATAAAAAGTTAATTTGAGAAACAGAGTCTATAAGTGGAGAATTGATCCACTTTGACTTGTTCAGAATCCTGGGAAAAAGGAAAAGGACCATGTGGGAAAAAGTGCCTGTGAGATTATTGGATATTCTGGATAAGGGCAGCACAGTGGCGAAACGGTTAGCATATTCGTCTCACAGCAAGAAGGTCCTGGGTACAAGTCTTGATCTCAGTGAAGGCGTTTCTGTGTGGTGTATACATGCTCTCCCCGTGCTTGTGTGGGTTTCCTCCAGGTACTCCGGGTTTCCTCCCACAGTCCAATGACATGCATGTTAGGCTGATTGGCTGTTCCAAATTGCCCCTAGGTGTGAGTGTGAATGGTTGTGTGTGTTGCCCTGACGAGCGGTTCAGGGTGTACCCTGCCTTCGCTCAGTGTAGGCTGAGATAGGCTTCCAAATAAATTTCTACAATAATTTGAGTATTGCTTTTCAAAAAGGTCACCCAACCACCTTCCCAGTGCAGTGTTATTTGACTTTTAGCAAATGTAATGAGGTTTATTAATGCCAATGGTGTTAGTTGATGAAATAATATAACCAGTCGTCTTGAGCCTTGTAACATTAACTAACCCTGGAATGGAAGTCCATCAATGACACCATGCTGTGTGGCCGTCCAGAGAGTCAGTGTGGCACAGGGCGACGTGACAGTTACACCTCTGGTTAGGAGTTATTTTTATCCCAAATTCAGGGAGGGGATAGAGAGAGAAACGTATGCAGAGACAAGTGTTTATCTCGTTGCAACATATTTATCTTTCTCTTTGGAGTGGATAGTTGAGTGTGTGCTATGCACAGATATTTCCTGAAAGCTTTTGTTATTAATCAAAAGTATAATTTCATCATTTATTGTCATGATTAATAAACTATAGGCAGCATGTTTGTTTATGAAGCCTTTATTAGCTGCCCCGTCACCAAACACACATCTGCTATTATAGCACATCATTACAAATTCAAATTAAACATCACAAAAATTTTTTCAGTGGTTTGCAGAAGTAAGTTCTGTAGTAAGTAGCTCCTGGGTTCGATTCCCAGGTTTGGGTGTTTCTGTGTGGAGTTTGCATGTTTTCGTGGGTTCACTCCCGGTATTCCGGTTTCCTCCCACAGTCCTTAAACATGCACAGTAGGCTGATCGGCTGTTCCAAATCGCCCCTAGGTGTGAGTGTGAATGGTTGGGTGTGTTGTAAGCGGAGTGTGAGTGTGTGTGTGTTGTATATTGTCGTATATTGTTAGTTTAAATTTTTTTATAAAATTGTACTTTTATTTTTCAATGGAATATATATAACATATATACAATAGATAAATGAGAAAATGGCTGATGAAGCAAGAGGCCAGTTAGTTCTGACAGATCAGGAAGTAATAAAGATAGTTAAGGATGCAGTTCATGGATAAGGATATATTATTGGGCTTCTCAAGTGGAAAAAACAAAAATTATTTAAAAAATGTGATTGAGCTTATGTGAGATGTTATTGTATTATCAATATGACACTTCAGAGGGATCCTGCATGCAAAAGGAAACCCCACTGGATTGAAAAGCATATTGCGGATTTTCATTTCAAACACTAAGTAGCACAAATCTGTAGCATAGGTCTTTTTTCTCTGGGATTGTAAAAGGCAATATACAAGTTCAACTGTTATTATCTGGAGTCATTGGTTTATTTTCTTTGAAAAGTCAGCACAAACTTCAACACATCACTGAGGAAAGGTGAGAATTCCTGCATATTCTTTCATTGCATTTTGCAAAGAAATTTCTTGGTGTGAGTGATAGTAAAGCTATTACCTTCTGGTGGGGTATAACTGGCATGGGTGAGTCCATTCTTGGTGTAGCTGTGGGCACAGGGGCTGGACGTCTCGACCTAATGAGACCAAAACAATTAAATAAACCATTAATGAAACCAAGGTGTCTTAAGTAATAAATATTACATGAGTGGGCATGCTGCAGTTTTTCCAGAAAAAGTACATTTTAAAGGCATTTTTCCTATTTTATGCCACAGCATTTTGTTATTGATTTATTTAAAAATGACAGAGTGTAAGTTTGCTCCATTTAAAATTAGATTTTCATTGTGGAATGTACATGAATTAAGTTCCTGCTATTACTTGCATTATCACACACAATTTCTTAGTTTATTTTCACACACAATTTTCTGGTCAAGTTATTAAGACAAAGACACAGCTTCCTGTATGCTACCAATAACTAAGATGTTTTTGCCTGCAGCAAAAAAGTTCTGCTGACACCGGAGACTCGTTTCAAAACCCCCGTATTACATCATTCATCCACCATACTATTCTACAGAATATGGTTCCGGTACAAGTGGTTACTGTAGAAAACATGAATTAATGAGTTAATTAATATATATCTTGCAGCTGGATTTAGTGTCAGAGCTACTGATATAGAAAATAAACACCTTCTGACCAATCAGAAACAAGTATTCTACAGCAACGCGATACTTAGAAACGGAAAATCACCTTTAAATAACGCATTTGTCCTGACCATTAATTTCAACCAAATATGATAACCAATTGAGAGAAATGTAAATTATTTTTGAGAGAGAAATGAAAAAAAATGTTCCAGACATTCATATTAATTGTGTAGTGATTAGTTGAACAAGAAACAACAATCTGGAAGAGTGGAAAAGATGGACTGGACAAGATTCCAGATTTGAATCCACTTCCACAAATATGGGATTTAATCGAATCACAAATTGATCACATAAATTTTCCCCCCAAAGACAGTCTTAAGGAAAAGAAACAAACTATTTAGAACACAGTGCCACAGAAACTGCGGAAAAATATCTAAAAACAATGGCATCGAGAATGTCCTCTGTTGTAAAGTCGAAAGGAGGCCAAACTAAATACTTAAAACAATAAATCTGAATTTTCTATTGCATTTTGTGTTTTATATTAAAGTAATTTGTTCAGTTAGGGTGGCACAATGGTGTAGAGGTTAGAACAGCACATCCACCTCACGCCAAGAACATCCTGGTTCAAGTCCTGAACTCGGTGAAGGCTTTTCAGTGTGGAGACTGCGTGTTTTCCCAGTACTTTCATGGGCTTCTTCTGGGCACTCCGGTTTCCTTCCAGTCCAAAGACATGCACATTAGGTTGACTGGCTGAGTGAGAGTATGAATGGTTTTGTGTGTGTGTGTGTGTGTGTGTGTGTGTGTGTGTGTGTGTGTGTGTGTGTGTGTGTGTGTGTTAGCTCTGCGATACAAGCTGTTTTGACAAAATAAATCAATAAAGGGTTTGTTCAGTTACCCTTCTTCAACTAACAAACACAAAGAAAATGTTAATTGTAATAAACTTTCTGAAAATAGTTAGTATTTTTTTCATTTATGACAGGTAGTGTAATACATTTGTTAAGCACTATATATATTGTTATGCCTCTAGCATGTAACCTTGTGCAAAAAAAATTCATACACCAGCTTTAAGTAATTTTGTACACAGACTAAAGAATTACATGTGTATAGTCTGCGAAAAAACAGGCAATTTCATGGATAACAGGATCACAGCTCTCTGTTGACTTCGAGGCCGTGATTGCTTTTTTATAGATTTCTTTTCAATAGATGGTCTGGAGTGCAGAGTGCAGTTTATGTTATTCTTGCTGTTGTGAATGAAGTGGATAGGTCAGGAGCATCATGGTGAAAGGGCTTTAATGTATGTCTTAACATTCACAATGGCATTGTGACCGCTTTCCTTACATAATACTTAGACCAGAGGTAAATTTGATTACTACGAAAATTGTTATCTCCTGACAGCTGGCTGAATGGATGGACTGAATGGATGGATGGATGGATAGACTGGATGGATGTTTTACCATTTTTTTATTACATTTGCTACAATTTTGCACAAAAGCTGTGGTAATTTTATTTGTAGACTCCCAAAAAAACTTTATTAAAATGTTAGAGGTAACATTTCCAATAAACGTTGGCAGATTTAGCTACAATAGCGTTCATTTGCAAGAACCGCATACTTGTGTACTGTGGTTTCCCTTTTTGGTACCTGTGTGATACACTGAAAAGGAACCTTCGGTACAAAGGTGCATAGTCCCTATCCAGTGCTAGATGGCTCTGTACCGGGGGCCTAGATGTATGCGACATTTTGGCAACATCAAAGCAATATTGTGCATAAAAGTTTTGTATGTGTTCTCAATTAATGTTATGGTTTCACATTGTCACAATTTTCTGCTAATCTGTTATGCAACCATCCAAACTATGACTTTAATGCATCATTAAATTGCAACGTAGATGGTTGGCTAAATGGATGGGTGGGTGGGTTTAATGTCACGTAGTATTGGGTCTTAATGTGCATTTTGTGAAAGTGCACTATAAGATTTTTGGATTTGTTGTATTCAATCATCTAGGGACCATCATATAATGAAAAAGAAATGAACTAACAGTTTTAATGTATTCCTTGATTTCTTTGGTCAGATAAAATAAAGAAACAGGCGGACTGGATTTGTGAGGCATGGTCAAGGCTTTCTAAAATGAATCTTGCTATAAAACTCCTATAAAAAGCCTTAGGCTTGTTCCGTAATTGGCTTGCCAAATTGCAATAAACCTGAACTGGCATCATCAAAATGTCTGTCTCCTTGGTCAAATGTGAACCCATTAGATTTACACAAAGGCTTACAGTCATGTCCTGTTTCTTTCAGTACAGACCCATGTTTTTAAGGTCAGTCATACTGACGTGTTTAAAGCACACTGTCAACCTCTGAGAATATGGCCTGAACTATTAGTAGTGAAAGTGAGAGAATGGAATTCATAAGAAGTTAATGCACGACTAATGAAAACTACCCATTGAAAACATTACAGATGCTTTGAAGCCCCTTTAGGTTTCTGTCAAAGAGAAGACAATCGTGAATGAGTTTTTCTTCCCCACGTTGTACTTTGTAAGAATAGTTAGATGCTCTTATAGTAATTAGAGGTGGTGTTTAAACAAGGATTTTTTTCTGCTAGAGCTCAGACAATTACATCATCATGCTTAATTATGACATAATTTATTGGTGGAAACTAACTGTTTGCTTCTACCTTGAAAAAAACAAAAAAAAACAAAACTGAAAAAGCTCATGATCCCTCGCTCATTTGCCAAACCACTTACTCCTATTAGGGTCGCGGAGTGGCTGGTGCCTATCTCAGGTGACATTGGGCACACCTTGAACAGCTTGCTAGACAGGGCAACACACATACAGCCATTCACACTCACACTCACCCCAAGGGTCAATTTGGAACAGCCAATTAGCCTAATGTGGGTGTCTTTGGACTGTGGAAGGAATCTAGAGTACCCACAGGAAACCCATGCAAGCATGGGAAGAGCATGCAAACTCCACGCAGAAACGCACGAGCCAGGAACTCGAACCCAGGACCTTCTTGCTGTGAGGCGGACATGCTAACCACTATGTCACTGTGCTGCCGAACAGAAAATTAAGGATTTATATTTAAGGAATTATATTAAGTTGCCAGGAAGCTTTTTAAAAATGATTTCTACAATGTGGCAGATCATCTGTGCCTGGGTTTACCCCCCAGATGGGCAGTGATTAATGGCAGAACATTTGCAGAACTTGTATACACTCAACAGAACAAAGTTATAAGAAAGAAAATGATGATGAATATGTACAACAAGAACAAAAGGGGGCAAGAAAGCTAGTGTGTACATGTATGTTTTAGTATTTACTTTTGCATGCTGAGGGTCAGTTTGGAAGTGGCTAATTTGATCTTGTTCTGGGCCTCCAAGTGGGTCATGCCTTCAGTGCTGACCCCATCGATAGCTGTGATGATGTCACCTTGAGCCAGGTTTCCATTAGCTGCCTTGCTGCCCGGTGTGATCTGTGGACAAGCACACGTTAAAGAAATAAATTTGACACATTGGGATTTGAGAACAAGGGATCATTTCCATTGCATATCCATCAATGCAGCAAGGATCAATTTATACTGCTGCGTAATTTCCACTGTTTCTAATTTCTGAGCTTGTTATTGTGAGTAATTAATAATTTTATAATTATAAAAGGTTGAGCCTTTACATGCTTACTCTAATTGCTTTCAAATGTTCAGAATCAGACAGAAAGAGAAACACCACCCTGCTTTGAAGTGGTAGCTTGGCTTACAGTTAACTCATTAAAATGTTAAAAATAAAGAGAGCTGCTGATGGCACACCCCTCCGTTCACTTGAGCCTGCACAGTGTACCCTTATTCTTCCACCTGCTACCACTACTCAACACACACACCCTGAGATTACCCAGCTGGCTGATTACTGACAGCAAAATCATGTTCGTTTAAGATTTCCTGTTCAGCATTCAGATACACTTTATCTTATCATATGCATTTCATACTTAATGCAAAAAGACAATTCACAGTACAGTGCACTACAAGCCTGAGGCTTCATGCTTAGTATTATTTATCAAGCTGAATGTGAATGGATTTGTTGTTTGGTGATTCTAAGTGACATTTAAATAAGAAATGTGATAGTTATGCAAATCCGGCTAGTTAGGAAAACATTTCCTTTCTATCAACACTCCTTATTGTGTGCATTCACATACAGTGTAGGCGGGTGTGTGTGCTTCAGCTGAATTCACACTTACTTTAGTGTTTTTTTATTCAGCCTGTGCTGTCAAGGTTAAATTGCTTATTTTTTCAGATTACACCAAAATGAAATGGAAATTTTCTGAGCCTCAGTCATTCATATTATTAAAATCCATATATTACAATAAATAAGACTTAATCAATGAGGAAAAGGAAATTCCCCCTGTGATATTGTGTTAGCTGGTGTTCTGGAACGGCTGAGCTGCATTACCTCATAATTTACCACACAAATTTAACACCCTTGAACAGCATGCTAATGTATAAATGGAACATGAGATACACTGAAAGCTTACTTGGTGCTTGAAGGACATTGCTGCAAGCCGATGAACCATCCTATCTTATATAAAGCTATATACACTATCATGTATTTGCCCAGCACATCCCTGATGTTAATGAGGCACTGTGGGCACCACATAGCCTGTATGGCATTATGGTGTATTTACAGTCACCCCTGGTGTTGTTAAATGTGGTTGTCTATTCATCACCGGAGCTGATGCGGATGAGGTGCTGTGTAGGTCCAGACTAGTGTAGTATTTGGCTCTCCTTAACAGTTCAAAGGCAGCAGAAACCAGAGGCAAAGGATACAGGTACTTGACTGTGACTTTGTTTAGGCCTCACTAATCTATGCACAGTTGGAGACTTCCTTCCTTCTTTTCCACGAATAGGATCCCAGCTGATACTGGAGAGTTAAAAGGACAAATGTAGCCTTGTTTATGTGCGTCGTCAATGTACTCCTCCGTAGCCTGCTGCTCACTTCTGGATAAAGGGTTGATTTGGCTTTGTGGAGGAGTCATAAGGCAGGCCGCTGACCTTTTGGTTGCTGAAGACTTCCAGGAGGTAATGATAGACTGAAGGAGTGTTTGTGTAGGTTGTGAGGTGCATTTCAGGGTGTTAAAGACAGCTCTGATGGCACTGGGCTGAGCACTTGGGTATATCGCTGCCTGTCCAGCATATATCAGGTTGTACATTATCATCCATGGTATTCCTAGAATAATGGAATGACCAGGTGAAGTTGTGTTAACCCATCCAAAGTGAACACACACACACACACACACACACACACACACACACACACACACACACACACACACATAAACAGTGAGCACCCCCCCAACCCCAATTGGCAAAATGCTTGGGACCTGGGAACCTGCTTTCATTGTCTCAGAAGTCAGTCCAGCTTGATGGTGAGCTTGATGAAAGCATCAGGGCAACAATTGCTTATCTCTGCCGGCTAGTTAGATAAGCACTTCCTGGTTGAGACCTCCACAAAAAGCTGCTTTTAGTGTGGGT
>JAOUQZ010000051.1:8300963-8321551 GCA_028564935.1 Neosilurus hyrtlii | reverse complement strand
ACTGCACCACAATATAGATATTTATGCTAAATTAAATAAAGGCAGGAAGTACAGACAGCAGTCAAAATGGCTAAACCTAAACACCCTTATAAACTTATGGTACATCATAACTGCAGCAAAGCAATCAGATTGCCGTGTCAATGTGTAGAATTATTGACTGTAAAAAAGAAAGTGTAATATATATTAATATGTATGAATGTTAATAATAATAAGAATTCTCTTTTTAATTTTAATTATGTAGTAAACTGGGAAATGCTTGTGGCATACTTAAATGGACTTTTTTATTATTATTATTTTTTTTGGAATGGATAGAATAACTGCTTATTAACCAAGTATGTCTACACTAGAAAATTAGTTTTTTTGTGGACTGGCAACCCAATAGCCAAACTACAACAAGGTAGCATATAGCCTGTAACCGGGCTAACAAACTAAGTCAAATGAGAACGAGGCAAAGAAAACGCTAAGAACACAGAATATACTGAAAAGCAGAAATAAGACACAACAAACAAAACCAAAGCTGACGCCATGCCACTGAAAGGCGTAATACTCTACATGTCAGCAGTGTAAGAATAGTGTGTACATTAGGGCTTAAAGCAACCCACTAATGCCATCCATTCTACATATTGCTCATTCAATTTGGGGGCAAATCAGTAGTGGCAGTATGACACTACCAAAGGCCTCATAGACAAAAGTGAAGATTCCTTGTCAAGGAATCAAGGCTGCCATTTTAAATAATAATAATAAACTGCTAATTAACCTCGTTTCATAAGTGACAGGTAGCTTTCAGCTTGTTGCTGTTCCCATAGAAGCTGCTAAAGATCATAGCGCACAGTGAAAGCTAACAGCAAACTTGCACCAGTCCATACGCAATTTATTGCTCACATGCTGACCAATCAGATTGTGCGTACTGTCGCTGCCATATAATAATAATGCTTCTGTCATTTTTATATAGCCCACAACCATATAAATTCATCAGGAGGGAAACCTCAGAGCTTCTGCTGGACTGAATAACGCAGATTGTCATTGTTTAAAATGCCCACTGTTATGAATGTCTGACATGCTGTCTGTCCTTTTCATGCTGTCACCTAGGGCAATTACACCATCTTACATCATATATGTAATCTCTTCCCTGTATCAGCCCCATCAACCACATCACACTGCATGCAAAAAAAGCCTTCGTTATTAGTGTCAGTATCTGATTTCTTGGAAAATGGCAGCTATTTTTGCAGTTATCAGCCCTGAGCTAAATCAAGGTCTGTCATGAATGATTAACGAGGTCTGAAACGTCTTTCTGTGTACCATGGCATTATTCGCAGGAAGCTGTCAGAAGATCAAAGAGAAAATATGCTTTTAACTAATTAACCTAAATATGGTGTCAAAGTCACTCAGGATTCAGGTGGTATATAAAAAGCATTTTTATTTGTGCTGCTAAAATCAATGTTACACAAGATCATAAAGCTTCTTGTAATGATTTTGTGATGATTGTGCTGATTTTCTGTAAGTAAATGACATTAGATAGTTAAACAATGCATGTGTAATTTGTCCAGATGAACTAATGAATCACAAGGCCCTGAAGGATCACACAAGTACAAATACAATACAATATTGTGTACATATTTAATGTATTTATTATTTAAATACAATATTTGGTTAAGAAATGTGTTTCTAAGCTTTAATTTATTCATCATTTAGCCAAAGCTACACTTACACATGGTAATTTTTTCAACCATATACAACCTGTCACAGACCAATCATAGAGCTTTAACTCGGTGGTGCTTCTCACTGCTTTTAGACCAAACATGGGATACATAATATCAAGCCAGACTTTGTCAGTAAGGCACAACAGCTGCAGCACATAGTTATGTAATCCTGTCCTATGTATATGCAGCACATTTCTGGTTGCAGTTTAAAATCTGTGTAACATATAAAACAATAAAGTGCGAGATTCTGACATGACAAACAAAAGTCATCCTTTAAAAATTATTATGTCAGTTAGAGTGGATGTCTAGCATATGACTTAATAGACTTTATATTTAACGACAGCAACAACAACAACGACAATAATATTAATAATAATTATAATAATAATTATAATAATAATTATAATATAAAAATAATTATCAAGATCCCCCCAAACCCCCAATATATGTGAAAATATGAAATACTGCTCTTACCCTTGAGATTGTAAGGGGCATGTTGAAGTCTTTGCCTCCCTGCAGTCTGAAGCCCCATGGTGCAGGTCCACCTAGAGTTATTGTGTAATTGCTCATTTCAGAAGAGAGTTTAGATAGAAAGCTTCGCCTTGGGACAAGTAACTCCTACTTTTTTCCTTGTTAGCTCTTCACCCTGCAGTCAGGACGAACACCCGGGGACGGGCAGACGTCGAGGAGCCTCTACAACACAATAACAACAATGCAGGAATGAGTCAAACCTGGTCAACAAACATCTGTACAGATAGAACACAACCCATAAGAACCATAACCTTTAACCTATCTCTTTCAGACATAAAGCAACAACAAATCTTAATGGCAATCTTGACTACATTATTAACATAAGTAAGAAAAAAATAGTTGAAAAGCAGAAAGAGCAGAGATCTTGCCTGTACGGATGGCCTGGACAGACAGCCTAAGAATAGCTATCCACTGCAAAAAGCGATAGCACTCATGTCCTCAGGGTCCATATTTGGTGTGCAAGGGGACACCTTGAGATACCAAGCCCCTATGATTCACAGGGCGAATATAGCCTCTTCTTAGGCCAACACATTTTTTTTGTTGTGCCCCTGTGGCCATTCAGTGTGGAAAGTGCACCCCAGAGTGGTGAAAGAAAGCTTACAAACAAGAAAAAGCCATTTGTTGATGTAAGTGGCATGGGGTGTACTTATTTTGTTCTTGTTACATGTGTTCCAGATATTCAGCTTTAACATTGTCAAATTGATCCCATCCAATGGATCCAGTTCTGAATATTACACACTGCTGCCTCCTCACAGCAGATCCACTGAAGACCAGGTTTAAGCATTTAACAATTTCTCCCTCCCTTTTCTAATGATAAGGAGTTAATCTGACGTGTGTTCTTGTGATTTATGAGATACACAAGTTAGTTACATTGTCTGCAATAGCAATGTAGAAAGTTATTCAGCCTGTGTCAGGCCTTGATTAAAGAGAAATGTGACATGGTGAACTGCTACATTCACCAGCTACACTAACATGATGTGCAAAGAGCCACAGATTGCCATGTAGTGATGGTCCCACTGCTCATTTTCCAAACAGCTGTCCAATCAGAAGAGTTTCCATGCAATTACCAAAATTCATCTGGCCAAGAATTCCTGGAATTAATCAGTGTTTAAATGTGCTTGAACTGTAAGGTCAGGTATAGAAGCACTACACTGATACAGACACTAAAATACGAGCACAAAGCCACAGTTGTTCTAGTGTTATTGTATTATGAAATATGCCAGTCTCAAAATAATTTTTCACCATCCTCTGCTCCACTGAACCCATTAGTAATTTTTAATTCGTGGCGGCACAGTGGTTGGCATGTCAGCCTCATGGCAAGAAAGTCGGGGTTTGGATTCGAGACCTGGGCTAAGGCATTTCTGTGTGGAGTTTGCTCCACTTCTCCCAATGTTTGTATGGGTTTCCTCCAGGTACTCTGGTTTTCTCCCACAGTCCAGAAACATGTGCATTAATTGGCTATTTCAAATGATAGCTGTGAGTGTGAATGATTGTGTGTGTTGCTGTGTAGTGGTCTGGCGAGGTGTTCAGGGTGCACCCCGCCTTCTCTAACAGTCGGTTGAGATTGGTTGAGACTTCAGCCCCCCACGACTCTGTGAATGATCTTTAATTCACAGGTTTTATTTACAAGTAAGGCTACAAGTTTCCATTCCACCAAACTAGGAGACATAACGTTACAGTAGTGTGGAGGCAATAGTCACCTCACAGCAAGAGGGTCCTGAGTGGAAACCTTGCGGCTGACTGGGGCTTTTCTCTGTTGAGTCTGCATGTTCTTCTTGTGCCTACATGGGTTCCCTCTGGGTCAGGTGGCAACTCTAAATTGCCTTGAATGTTAGAATGAATACTTGTTTGTGTCTGTGTTAGCCCATCGATAGACTAGTGACCTCCTCAGAGTGTATCCCATCTTGCACCTGTAGTCATCTGAAATAAGCTCCAGTTTCTCCAAGAACCTGACAGATAAACAATATGGATGATTGATGGCTTGATGTATAGTTTGTAGACCAGGACCAACTAATTAAAAATAAACTTCTTAGTTTACTTTAAGTAAAGAATCTTGTTTTACTATCTGTTTCACTAGTTTGCTAGGGACAAAAAATATTTAAATTGTTCTAATAGTGAGTGAAAACACTATAAATGGCAACCCCAAAACAGCTACATGGATATACTGTAACCAGGCAGGGCAAACATCAAAATAAACCACTTGTTTTCACCACTGTCAGGCTCTTAATTTTATTATAAGTGTCTGAAAACATGGAAGCCATCCAATAATTTACATCAACTGTCAACTATAAAAAAAAAAAAAAAAAAAAAAAAACTGAAGAAAATGAGTGTTTTGCATGTAGTTATTATCACACAGCCTGTTTTCTGATTTTTACAATGTTGTTGCTAAGATTTTGCGAAGAAATAAGAAAGGAACTTTTGGCATTACTTTGGACATAAAGCTCTACATGAATTCTGTGACTGCCTTTAAGTTAGTGAAACAAAAAGTGTGAGGGCTGTAGTGTGCGTGAACTGAGCACTGTTGTGTGTTCCTTATGTGAGGTTTGTCTGGGTGAGATCACAGCAATCATACTTGAGTTTGAAGCAGAACCAAAGTGTCAGACTGTCTGAGGGTGATGAGCTCGGTTTATTTCCAACAAAAACACTAGTTGCATTGAGAATCTAATTTGACCCTGAAATCAACCCAACAAAACACGGGTTCACTCTCAATAAAGTAAAGACCAGCGAGCACAATTGTAGTGCTGAATAGAGCTTGTTTAATTAAATATAAACAATATAAACCGTTTAAACCATAAATAATTTTTTATTCGATTTACACATAAAGCTGCACTCACACTGTACCAATCATGATCCCGATTTGCTCCGAACCTATTTCAATGTTATATCAGAGGAAATTGGAAAACATCGAACATCGTAGAATTTTGGGGAAAACTTTGAGAAAGTGAAATATTTTGGTAAAGAATTTGGTTTTCAGAATACATTGGGGAAACATAGGAAAAAATCTGAGAACATTGGTGCACATCAGTCGAGGTCGGTGTAAAATTGGTATATAATTAAAAAAAAAATGCGACCAACATCGAAAGATACTCCAGTCACATTTCTGGTAAATTTGGGCATTATTTATACAATACAGTTTAGGCACATCGGAACAACATCGTCTTTGGAGTGACATCGAAATAGATTGTATTAAAATTGGATTAAACATCCAAATCTTACACTGGATCAGAATTGGAGAACATATTGGGACAAAATAGGCTGAAACATCAAACTAATAATGTCGGTATATGTTCCGCTCAAATCGAGGTCATGACTGGTATCATGTAAGCGCACAATTTAAACAGAAACTAAATATAGTGCATTGTGGGTAGTAGTGGATGCATGTATTATTAAAGGAGAAAAATAGTATAAACAAACCTCAGACAGAACCTGGAATTAGACTTGTTGATTCACTGAAGTATACAACTTTGGATTAATAAATGGTTTGTCTACAAAAAAGAAAAAAAATCAAAGGAAAAGTCACATCCTTATGACATAATGTAAGCTACCTTACTGTACATTTATGGTATACTCTGGAATTTAAACTAGTATCATTAAAAAAAGACTGCACAGATATATACACAGACAATAAATAAATGGAAGTTACAACAAACACAAAACCATTTGTTTAAACTTTACCATCTACTTGTTGATGGACTGCTCTCACTTGCATTTTATTCAGAAATATTCCATCATAGAGATAGCAAAAATATTGGTTATGACCAAATCAATTATACAGTACAATATTAAACAACAGACACAATGAGCTCAGAGAGAGGAAACGAATGATAAAAAGAAAAGGGCATAGAAAAGGGAAGGAATTGCCTTTGGTCTGAAGTGTACCACCTTGTCTTATAGTGTGGGCATGTATGCCTGCTAGAAGCTGTATTTATTGATGACAAAAACAGCGGGTTGAATTCTGAAATGTTTAGCACTGTATGGTCTCCTCAGGTGCTTCACAGTGGAGATGGACAATGAGGCACTGCATACTTCAAAAGCAAGCCAGAATTTTTAAAGGCATTGAAGTGAAATGTTGTGCAATGTCCAATTTAATCACTTGACCTGAATCCAATTGAGCATAAATTTTATTGGCTGAAGACAAAACCGAAGGCAGTACACCCTAAAACAAGCAGGAAGAAGAGGAAGAACATGCAGTCACAGTCTGGTGATGATCATAGGCTCAAGAATTCAGGTAGGATTTGCAACAAATATTAAACACACCAACGTATTTTAAGTTTGCAAGGAGGTCCTTGGTTGGAGCCCTGTGATCGGCAAGGAAGTTTCTGTTTGGTATCTCCTTGTGCTTGCACTGCGTGCTCCGGGTTCCCTCCCACAGTCCAAAAGCATGCACATTAGGTCAGCTGGCTACTCATAAACTGCCCATATGTGTGAATGTGAGTGTGAATGGAAGTTTATCTGAGGGAATAGGTTCTGTAGAGGGCTTGAAACCCACATACATTGCAACAGAAACCATGGAAGTGTCCCAATGCATCATGGTGTGCAGAATAGGAATACAGAAAGATATAATATAGATAAAAATTAAGCTAGTGCTATGTACTGTACAAAGTTCCTTCATAAAAATGGTTGAGATTGAAAAAAAAAAAAAACAAGAGTATACTCAGCTTCATCAGGAATTGTGGTAGGAGTTTAAACTTTAAAATACATTAGATGAAATAACACATGGAAATTTTATAATCTTCCGAATGTGACAGACAGTCTTAATGTTTTCACCTGAGTTGATTTGTTTGTTAGCTTGTCTGTTTGTGTATGTGCAAGATAACTCAAAGAGTCATCCATAGATTTTGATGAAATTTGTTTCTAGAATAGGGTGTGGAACGAGGAACAAACTATTAAATTTTGCATGAAATACATACATAGGATGTTGAAAAAAATGATACTGAGATCTGAAAATTTCCTTTTCTTTAACATGGGGCAAAATGTTATTGAGATGCCGACTAGGGGGACACATTTCATAACTATGCCAGTGTGAGTGTCCATCTAGTTATTATTGTATTTACATTGTATTTTTTATGAGCAGGTCTGTGCAAGCGAACTGATGACTGGTAGGGAATGAATTAAAATGGAGAAGAGATCAAAGAGAAGAAACAGAAAGCAGATGAAGGAAATTGATGGAGAATGTATCATGATGTACGGAATTTCATTGGAACAAATGAATCACTTATAACTTATAATACTTCTAGCAGCCAATTAAGCCATAGAGATCAGTTCTAATGGGTATCAGACATCAAGTGCTGGTTAGATGGGCACGGAATACGGCTGACCTAATGCATAACTGTGACTGATAAAATTTAAACCATGTGTCAACGCAAAGGTCAGCGTTACAGTAAGTAAATTCCACATAATTACTTAAAGGCTTTCGCCAGCTCACCTCAAGACTTAAACATGTTATAAAATCCAACCAACATCTTTTGTTCATTAAAAGGAATAATACAAAAAGTAGTTTTAGTAAAAGTAGAGAATGACCTGAATGGTGATAAAGCCCACCACCTGATAGAGCATGTGTGAAAAGAACATCAACTGGATCAGCCTTTCCACAAAAACTAATCTTGTTAAAAGCATTCTCTAGTAATCCTCCAGGAACCTGCGAGGCTGCCATATTAATCCCAGTAAAGCATTTCCAAAAATGTAATGTAAAAGAAAATCCTTCCTCTGAAGATTAAAGTTTGCTTAAAGCCTAGCAGGTTATTTGATTTACTGTAAATAAATGATTGGCATCTGATGAGACGAACTTAGTAAAGGTGATGTGATTTTAAATTTAAAAAATGGTTTAAGTCATAAAACAATAATGAAAACTGTGCAATGACTTTGTGGAGAGTGAAAATGCAGTTACTGAAAGATAGAGAAACAAAACTAGTGAGGTTTGTAACTTATCGCATAACTTATATAACTATAACTTATATAGCTATAACTATATAACTATATATTCTACTTTGACACATATCAAGATTCTATTATTTCAGTTCATCTTGTGACTCATGGATGAAAAATATAGATGTAAAATCTAGGAGGCTGTTAAAATCTTGGGAAAGCAGCCACATATTCCCCCCAAATATCTTTTTGAGAACCCAGTTTCACTATGAAGCACCACTTTTGTTCTCTATAATTTCATTACAATACATAAAAGAAATATCAAATGTAACAGCTAAAATAAACACAGATAAGCACACACCCACCAGTCCGTGTACAGAACACATTTTAAATACTAGTTGATATTAAATAATTATTGAATGAGGCAAAGGTGCTGGTTTACTGATCTGAAGGTCAGGGGTTCAAGCCCCACTGTCACCGGGCTGTCACTGCTGTCCCCCAAAAGCAGCTAACTGGGTTATCAAAGGTCGGCCATGTCTATCAATGTCTGTAGTGAGAGGCATGTAAAAGAACCACTGCTGATTTTCGTAAAGAGTAGGCCATTGAGTTGCATTCAGCGTGTTTCTGTCCTGTGATGGCCTGGTGAGCTGTCCAGGGTGTACTCTGCCCTCACCCAGAGTCAGCTGAGATCAAATTCTATAAATATTTTATTTAATTAAAATTTTTTTATTTATTTTATTTAAAATATTTTAATAAATATTTTATTCTATTAAATATTTTCTTAAATTAGGGTGTCCAGAAGTCAGCTGGAAGGGCCACAAGCTATAGCATGCTATCCCCTGCTAACACTGTTTCCAAAAATATGGAACAAAATATGTATTGATGGTAAGGAGGTATTTTTTTTCCAAGAGTTTGACCTTTTTTTTTCCCAACCAAATGCAACCAGAGTACCAGAGTCAGAAAGGAAAAAATACAGTCAGACAAAGAGAGAAACAGAGAAAAGATTTTGACTGGAGAGCATTCTGAGAGATGGAATAGAGTGAGAGGTGAGCTGAACTTGATGTTTAACTATAAAGTTTTGGGGTTCCTACTTCACAGGTGTGTTTATAGTGTCTTTTCACATGACTGTTTGCAGTCCAGAGTAATAAGATTGTTATGCAAAAATATTGACTTTATTTTCAGTGTGCGATCTTTTTATCCAAAGTTATTTCTGAGTTATGAAATCGATCAGCATGCGACATATACTTGCAGTAGCAACATGTACACGTATGATGATATTACACCACAACACTCCCCGAACTCCCATAAAAAACTACCAGAACACTAATTGCTGTTATCTTGTGGGCACTGTTTTTAAATCCCAACTTAATTTGTCTGGCAGAACAATTGTTAGTACCTTGATACCTTGATTTCCAGCCGTGACACTGCAGCTTCTGCCTCTGGTTATTGGGTGTTTTTGTACCAAATCTTTTTTTAAATTCACCGATTCCCTGTTTTGCCTTGGTCGTTATTAACATATCTCCAGAAAGACTTTGGAGTAGTCTTCACATCTTAACACTGATTTTTGATTCATACACTCTGTGTGCTTCTTTGATAGTATTAGCTAATCAGTTTAATAAAGACCTGAATTTCTAATAATCTTGATCCAAGCTGGTGTACTTTCGCTAAGCTGCCATTTTTGCCTTAGTTTTTCTAGTTTCCAATGATATCCACTGAGGTCTAGATCGCTTATTTGGATTAGCGGCCGATTTGGGCTTGGCTTAATGCAGATTACTTCAGGGTCACTTGTTTGCAAAGACAGCAGTTAATTTTTCTTGTATCATGGTCAGTGATGTGTCTTAAACTATATGTCTGAATTTCCAATCTACCCCAAATTCACACAGTTGTGAATTATATTTGGGATTTTGTAGTGTAAACAAGCGAGTAAGCTCAGCTCTTCCTCCATCATGGCGGCAATGCTGTTTTCCCGCGCACATGAGAAATGTCATTGAATTGCCAGAACCTTATGCATATTCATGAGGAAAACTGAGATGTTTACAGCTAAAAATTTCTGTAACCAGGGAGGTACCATAGTAAATAATCAGCGACAAGTTTACTTTTTAAATGTATTAAAGGTTCTCAATTCAAAATTATCCATTTTGTACCACTAAAATTTGCTTGGATGCGTCATGTATAGCTTTAATTTGATATCTACGAGTAGGAATATTTGCATGATAGCCGGCCACATGTTACGTTTTTTCAACTTATCCAATCTCAATGATGGAAAATGATGGCTCGTAGAAGAATACCAAGAATTAGATTGTTTTTCTACGAATCAGAAATGACAAAATATTATAAATGAATAATAAATAATACTAGATCATATCTTGGTACCTAAACTGGAGTATTTCAAATTTCAAATTGGAAAAAAAAAACCCTAAGCGATTGACTTAAATATCTGCGAACATTCTCATTTCATATTATTTTAAATGTACATTCTGTATCACTAAATATCAGTGGATCATAATATAAAATATATACTGTGAACAAACAGCAGGTCACTGAAACATCATTCTCCTCTAAGAGAGTGAATAAGAGTGGATGATGAAATAAAACATACAGCATTCTGTTGAAATTTCAGGTTCCAGTGGATTCATTCCCCTGCTTGGAATTTGAGGATTTTTTTTGCCCTGACATATAAATGATTTTGTCCATTGTATTTCTATAAAAGCACAGTATTTGTTCCATATTGGCTAGACGCGGTGCACTACTTCTTTTCTCAGGAGTAGATAGCAGAAATCTTTCATTCTGAAGTTAAATCTCTGCGTGCAGTTCTGTCTTCCTTTAAAACCTGCAAAGGGAAGACACTCTGCACTGCAGAAACCTTGACCTCTACCTCCGTGCTCTAATCTTTGAAGATCACATACACAGAATAAAAATAGGGGGAATGCAAAAATTCAGACCTGCACAGCAAGACGACTTCTGTCATCTTTTAAAGGGTCAACAAGGCAAAATAAAAAGAAAACGTGCATACTCATTATTTTTTTACCCTTGTTCAAGGAAGCTAAGGGAAGAGAGATAGAGACAGATCAGCTGGTATTTTAGATTCTATGCTGAGGAATGGTAATGATGGCTGTGTTATTGCAGGCCTGTGAAGTGCTGACTTGTTCCATCACAAGAGACCCAATGCTGTCAACAGAGGCCACTGGAGAAACAACGGGGATGCATTTAGAAGGGTGGCTGTTGGTCCCATCAGACAGGAGGGCAGGTTGGGACTCAGAGGTTATAATAATAGAGGGAATAGGAGCTGTCAGTTTCTTGTGCTCACTCTGCTCTGAGGTAACACATGGCTAAGAGAGAGAATAAAAATTAGTGTCATTACAGTGTATGCTTAAACTTATTGACCTAATGATACATTTCATTTTAGCACTGACTAATGATATCTAGATAAAACTTCAAGAGACATTGCAGAAATAATGATGTACTCAGGAACTTCACAGATTCTGTTAAAGAAAATTATTCAACACCTTCTGACCAATCAAAATTAAGAATACAAAGCCACTGAAGTATAAGCTTTTGTGATACTTCTTTGAACCTTAAACTGTAGCAGAGACTTTATAAGGAGTAGTTAATAATGTTGTTCAAAAATTCAGAAGAGAGATGAAAAAAAGAGTACTGGTGTCCAATCAAAAGAAAGAAAGGAAGGATGGATGGAAGGAAGGAAGAAAGAAAGAAAGAAAGAAAGAAATGATAATCTCAATACATGGTTTCTAAATTTTCTTGTATTTCATTGCAGACATTATGAGCACAAGATATTTCATGTCAAATAAAAATTACACCATGCCATGCTTGTGAGTCTACTACTTAAGAAGTCTATTACTTAATCATTTTTATTATAGCACACAGGGTCATATATACACAGAACAGATATCAATGTAGACAGTAAATCGATGGCTTTGCACTTACAGTGGAGAGCAGATGATTGGACTGGACAGACTCAGTCATGGAGATGTCATCCCTGTCCAGCACAGTCTGTAAACCCACAGACCAGAATAATTTGCTTCAGTACTTACTCAAACTTAATATTCCCTACATGCAGCCTACAGTTTTTCCACACCACTGAAATATTGATTGGCAACACCATCAGTGTAGATCACAGCTACCGTGTATGAAAATGTTATAACATTATAACTCATTATAATATAGTCCAGCGGCACGGTGGCGTAGTGGTTAGCACTTCTGCCTCACAGCAAGAAGGTCCCGGGCACGGGTGTTTCTGTGTGGAGTTTGCATGGTCTCTCCATGCTTGCATGGGTTTCTTTCGGTTACTCTGGTTTCCTCCCACAGTCCAAAGACATAGACATAAGGCTAACTGGTTGTTCCAAACTGACCCTAGGTGTGAGTATGATTGAGTAAATGAATGAGGGAGTGAGTAATTATAACAAAGTCTACTGATACAGTATCTTATCTTATTTTACCATTATAATTATTTCACTCATTCATTCATTTTCTGAACCGTTTAATCCTAATTAGGGTCGCAGGGAGGCTGGCACCCATCTTAGCCGACTCTGGTGAGAGCAGAGTACATCCTGGACAGCTCACCGGGCCATCGCAGGCACTACTCTTTACGAAAATCAGCAAAGGTTCTTTTACATGCCTCTCACCACAGACAGTGAGTGACATGGTGGCCTTTGAAAACTCTGCACCCCCAACTTTCGGATCAGTAAGCCAGCACCCTACCACCAGGACATCACTGCCTCATTATAATTATTCATGAAAATAAAGTACATGCTATAGCTATCTTTGTAATAAATAGTTAACACGATATTCATGTGAGTGATCATCACTTGCTAATGCGATGTATAAAGTATTATTACATGTTAGATAATATAACATGTTTTAAATTCTTTTATCAGTTTGTAAATGCATTATAAACACTGCTATAAAATGTAAAGCCTTTTCTTAAATAATTATAACCGTACATAATAAATATATTCCAGCATTAAGTAATTAGCCTGTTTGAAAGGCTTTTGGCAGGTGATAGTAAATGTAGCATGTCTGAGAACAGTGCCACTTAGTGGACACATTAGTTACATTTCATCTGACACAAGTCTTGTGGACACGAGGCTGTTTCTGCGGATTATCTCAAAGAGCAACAGATTAGACGCAGAGAATTATACACCCTGCCTTAATCGCTCAGTTCTGACTGATCCATGCAACGATCCACACCACATGACCTAAATCAAGCTGCTCTTTCAGGTCACGTACTGATCTGACCAGATTACATTTCCTGCAGAACTTATTGGGGCAGAAAGAGACCAAAATCAATACTGTGGTCTAATTTTAATTACTGAGTCATTTATTTATTTTCCCATATAATGCAATTAAAAATATGGGCTGTGGAAAAAAAAGAGATTCATTTGAACAGTTGGAGTCAGACTCCTGACTTCTCCGCAAACTACGAAATGATTTAAGGTTCTTAAGCAGACTTTTAAGTTCCATTATTACCCAAATTTAGTCATAGCCAAATGTGACCCTTTATTTACGTTTGTGTGATAGCTGGTGTGACTGATAGACAAGACAGAGTATACCAGTCCTGCATGAGTACCACTAAAGGCACATTCATTTCTCACCTCAGACAACTGAAGAAGTTAATACTGTGAGGATAGTAGCAGGTTCAATAGCAGAGTTGGAAAATTCCAAGGAGTGCCCACTTGTCATGAATACAGAGCTTAGATCCAAGCAACTAAGATTTACAAACTAAGTTCATAGTGATGGTGTCAGGTGATGAGTCGGAGTCATTCATTGATTCATTTTTGATCTGGCCACGACACGGAGTCAGGCCTTCAAATGTCACACTTCCAGGTAGTCTGACCATTACATGGGACATCCCACAATTAGATTGGCAGTAAATATTAAAAGCTTTAACATAAAAGTACCTAAATTAATTAGTATTATGATTAGGGCGGGACCTTGATGGAGTGATTTAGCACACTGCCTCACAGAACGAAGGTCCTGGGTGAGATTCCCAGGCTTGAGTGTTTCTGTGTGGGGTTTGCATGTTCTCCCCATGCTTGCGTGGGATTCCTGTGGGTACTCTGGTTTCCTTCCGAAGTCGAAATGCATGCACATTATGCTAATTAGCTGTGCTAAATTACCCCTAGGTGTGAGTGTGAGTGCGAATGGTTGTGTGTGTTCACCTGTCTGATCGGCCGTTCAGGGTGTACCCTGCCTTCACCCAGTGTCGGCTGAGACAGGGACAGCCTTCCCACAGCCCTGATAGGATTAAGCGGTTCAGCCAATGAGTGAGTGGGTGACCGTATTATTATTATTGAAAGTTTATAAACCTTTGTCACATGAGATAAAACCTCATGCTTTTATCAGTCATCATAACATCCCAATTTTAGTTTTAATTTTAGTTAGGTCAAAGGGAATTTCTCTGATTCTGTTGGAAATATCTTGCGTAACTACACTATGCTCCGGCTAATTTCACAGCTCCACATAAACTGAGCAATCAGATACACATACAATAACAAGGACTCTTACTCACACTGATATATGCATAGCCGGTGAAGTTTAGAGCTTCAACAGGACTTCTTTTGAAGCTGCCTGAGTCGCGACCCCTGACCTTCACCTTTAGAGAGCTGCAGTGCTTAAAGTCAGAGAGCTCTTTACGACCCTCGTATGACACCTGACGTGAAAGAGCACCTGCTACATCCACCTCGGTATCCGTCAAAGCCTGACACAGATATAGAGAAACAATGGTACTGATGGCATTGATGATCTCAGACTCATACTGAATCAATAAAAGAAAACTGTGATGAATGGGTGAAGGGCTGGCCATACAGACTCGCTGTCGGACATTGAGGACAGGCGCGTCCTGCTGGTTTGATGCATGTTACTGCTGGTTTCTGAAGCCTGGCTGGTCACAGTGGAGCGGCGCGTGGAGATAAAACTGCTGCTAGGCAAACGTTCTCCATGAGGAACACGCAGTAACACACCCAGACATGGAATATACCTTGCTAAAGCAGATCTGACCCAACACAGGAAAGTATAAAAAAAGAACATAGGTTTATTGTGGAAGTCCATAAATATAAGATGTAGATACTGCAGGAGAAACTGCAGCCTGAGGTGTATTAAGGGATTAACTCAGCAAAATCAATTTAAATAGATGGTTAATTCTGACTTTTGTATTTGTTATAAATATCTATGGTTAAAATAGTAATAGGACGGCACAGTGGCTCAGTGTCACCTCACAGCGTGAAGGTTCTTGGTACAAACCCCATAGCCTATGGGGGCCTTTTTCTGAGGACTTTGCTATGCTTGTGTGGGTTTCCTCCAGGTACTACGGTTTCCTCCCACAATCCTTTCACATTAGGTAAACTAGCTACTCTAAATTGCTAGTAGATGTGATTGTGAGTGGGAACTGTTGCTGCATCTGTGTTAACCCTGCAATAGCCTGGTGACCTGTTCAGGGTGTTTCCCAGTTCTCACCCGATGTCAGCTGGGGGGCTCTGAGACCTTGACGAATAAATGGTATAGATGAGCGATGGATGGATTGTAGTACAGGTAGTAATTCTAAATGATAGTATTGCATTTTTCTTTTCAGACTTTTTTCTACCTTTCGTGTATATTTTTCCAACATACAACTTAATGAGAAACAAATCAGCAGATTTCAAATGTAAAAATGCATGGCTTGTATTAGATCCATGCGTGGTAAAACGTTTATAGATGGACAAGATATAACTCACTCATGTGGACAGTATAGAACAATTATACACTTCAGGCAAGGTGGTTTTTAATAATAATAATAATAATAATAATAATAATAAAGAATGTGAAGCAGGTTTGCTGTCACCACCAAGAAGAAAATTACTCTTCAATGTCCTTAAGTGTTTTATTTCCGTATTTTCTATTATTATTATTATTATTATTATTATTATTATTATTATTTTATGGAACAAACTGTTAGCCAAACTTGCCTACAAGAACCCACCTCAGTTCTTGAATTTTGGCACTCATACAGATTTTTAGATTCTAGTTTATGGCCCATTATAAATAATTCATACCTTTAGTAAAGACTGGGTAAGCACTGTGTAAAGAGATCCGTACATTGTATCTGTTGCTCAGAACATAGTATCTAAATTGCATGCTAAGTATAAAGTTATTCATTCTATTTCTAATTCCTATTGATTAAACTTTTCCAATACCTCAAGACAATCATAAACAGCCAAGGCTTGTGCCAACCAGCAGAATCAACGTTATAGATTTTTGTTCTAGCCTGCTTCATTTAGCAGCATCACTCATGATGTGGACAGACAGCAATGCAGTGAAGTACCTGTATTTGGGATGCGTGATGGCGTAAATGATGGGGTTGTGGATAGCTGAAGCCTTGGCAATCACAGCAGGAACAGAGTTCATGTACGGGGTGAGCAAGTCAGCATAACTACATGAAGAGAATTCAATCAAATGAAAACTTTACAAGCACTTTAACCCGAGATGACAAAAATGAGTAAAATTACATATGTGCATGTCTTAAAAAATATTTTTATGAGAGACTACAGTATTCACACTAAGAATAAAATTACATAAAATTCTTGGATAACTAACTCTGAA
The DNA here is from genome assembly GCA_028564935.1 of Neosilurus hyrtlii. Taxonomy (NCBI): domain Eukaryota; kingdom Metazoa; phylum Chordata; class Actinopteri; order Siluriformes; family Plotosidae; genus Neosilurus; species Neosilurus hyrtlii. The sequence goes on along the minus strand of JAOUQZ010000051.1, from coordinate 8,304,860 downwards.
TCTATTTTGCAACAGGAAATCTGTTACAACTTTGGAAGTCTTTGCCTCTTAAAATGAATAGTTCTTCATTTATATTCATTTATTCAAATTAAAAAACAAGATTTATCACCTGCTATAAATTATTCAGTAATACATATTGTAAGTATATCATCTAACATCTGCTTTAGTGACCTAATGAATAAGTTCAATATTAACGGTGACAGAAATTATTAAATTTTTGTCTATATGTGGCCGTTTATTCCTGATGGCCTCCTTTTGTTTCTGAAGTAAAGTAATTTAGGTTCCCTGTTGACTGCGTGATGCCTATCCAAGAACTTGACGACAGTAATGCCCGGTGTATTCCAAAACACTGTTGCTATCATCTTCTGTGTCGATCTGGCGACATTTTTTTGGGACGTGGAGAACAGCTATGGCGCCATAACTTGGCTGAACCTTAATCTCTGATTCATACAGACTCAGGTCTGTTTGGACTAATCAAAACAGCCTATATTGTTTCAAATTCGAAGACCTACATTAAAATAAAATTGTATACAGTAAAGCACAGTAAACAGTAATCAATGAAACAAAGTCAATATTCTGTGTGATGACCCTAGGCCTTCAAAATATAGTAGTCGCAGGTACAATTTGTGCAGATTTACAAGGTAATAATCTGCTAAATTTTGCAGAACCATGCACAGTTCTTCTGTACTTCAGACAAAGTGCTTCTTTGTTTGCATGCAAAACCCAGAGACCTTCATTATGTTTTTGTCTGAAAAGTGGTTTCTTACAAAAGTGGTTGTACAAGTCATAAAAAAATCTAGAGTAAAGTTTATAACCTCCGTTAAAAGTCTCCGTATTGTGTATTTTATTTTATATTTTACATTTTATTATATTTTTATATTCATATTGACCTTTAACTATAAAGTGCTTCAATAGTTATAGTTATTGTTATTGTAAGTGTTCTTTTTCTTCTTGATATTGATAGTTTATTCTTCAAGTTTTAGGACAGTCGTAACAAGCATTTCACTATATATTGTACTGTGTATGATTTTGTACGTGAAAAATAAATTAGAATTTTTGAATTTGATATACTAAAAAATAGGTTTACAGTACAGTAGTATAATATATATATATATATATATATATATATATATATATATATATATATATAAAATAAATGATAAATATACAATAAAATGGTGATTTTTGACACCACAAGGACATATTATAGCATTAAAATGACAACACGGTTCTCTTTCTGGAAAGGCTTTAAGATTCTTTCAAGATCTTTGTCTTTCTTTAGTGTGGTTATAGAAACGGATTATGTTCTTTGTGGTACATTAAGCTTCAGAATCTTTACTAGGATTGAAAACATGGATTTCTCAGAGATGTACCATCTGGGCCATTCTTAGCCTATTTATTTACAGCGAGCGAAGCTAGAATCCGAGAGTAATCAAACATAGTGTGTATTAAGTCAGTTGCAGTATTGTAATAGCTGTGATGAACTTCACAGTTACACAGACATTTTGTTTTGTTTTGCCCACTTCCAATGTCTACTTCCAAATTTTACTTTGCTCCCTGATTTCAAGTCAAACTCCAAGTCAGCACATGGTAAACATGCTCCATCACGTAACTCACTTTCAACCTTTACAAACTGTCATTCGCTCGACTCTTGATCATGCTTACAAACCCGCCCCCTCCCCCTCCCACCCTGATGTTGTCTCTGAGCTGTTGTTGCATGCTTGTCTGTTTGGTTTGGAGCCTAATCTCATTAAGTTCCCTGCTCATTTGGATTTTGCACATGGACACCTTAGAGATTTTCACTTTCCAAAAGCACTTTATGCCAAAGACTCATCCTTTCTCCAGTGGATAATCTCACATGTAATCTTGTAGGTTCTATGTACTTCTGATGAGAACACGCATCCTAATACATGATTTCATAATGTAACTCATTCATATTTCCACAGGCGCATAGCCAGTGGTATTTTTAATTTATATTTTACAATTGTTTAAATAAAATAACATTTCATTTCCAGGATTATATCTATCTCATTTAAATATTGATATTCAAAAAGAGTGCAGCTATCATTCGAAGAATTAATGCATCCATCCTCACAATACTACAGTAATAGTTTTGTCCAGATCTTACGTTTTTGTAATGCAGTAGATGATATAAATATCTCTCCTTACCCTGCAAACGCTGTCAGAGCCACACAGGAATATGGAGACCAGGAGATGACATACAAGAAAATGACTATGAGAGCCACCTTAGCCATCTTCCATTCTCTCTTCATTCGATGGAACTTTTTGATTGAGTCTTTGGTGATTCCTCCTTCTTCACTAATTTTTCCCACAGCACTGGAACACAGACATTTGAACTAAACCAATTATCACATTCCTAAAGCTATAGAATAATAGATGCTTTAATAAAGTATATTTTGTACGTATTCGTCACCCCCTTTGAAATCTACTATTTGCAATGTTGAACTTGGAATTGAAATGCACTCCATTGGAATTTTTACCGTTTTTTCAGCTTTTATATATATATATATAATATATATATATATATATATGGAGCAAAATAATTGTGTCTCAAAGGTTAATTACTAATAATAACTAAAAGACTTTTAATGGTTCACCCCTGGGTCAATACTTCAGAAAACCCCATTACAGCTGTAATTACATCTATACATCTCCTGGCTTTGCACATCTGGATCCTGATATGTTTGCCTATTTTTCTTGGGAAATTAAAAAATGCAAGTTGCGAAAATGTTACATGTCAACATATCCACAATTTAAAGGCTGTGGAACTGGAACAATGACACAGGTGGTACATGACTGATCACATGCTCATGCTATTGAGGAGAGTCACCCTACTACAGGACTGCCATATTTGTCCCCACCACCTTCGTAATCACTTCTGTCCAGCTACAGTTACTGCCTTACAGAGCAGAGGTCAGCAATTGGTTATAGGTAACGAGTTTATTCAATCAACCTCCGAGTCATGGCCTAGTGCTGACACGGGCTCGTTAACCTGTGTGTCTGCAATGGGCAAGAGCACATCTGGGTTGGAATGCTTTCAGATGGAACATGGTCCTGTTTTCTGATGAATTACATTTCAAGTCGAGTGTTGCTGACGGTTGCTGAGTGCAAGTTTGATGTAGGCGTTCTGGACTGAGACTACTGAAGTGGACCAGGTGTGATAGTTTGGGTTGGAATCAGCAGCAGACACTACACACACACACACACACACACACACACACACACACACACACACACACAAAATTCGAGCTGTGTGTGATGCTAAAGGCAGTATATACATACTACATACTGACATTGCTGATCCAGAACTGCACTTTCATTGTGAACATGAACTCTCTTATGTAAGCTAAAAGGTATATAATATACATACATACATACATTCATACTTACATGCATACATATATACATACATACATACATACATACATACATACATACATACCTAGATACTTACATACATATACATACATTCATACATACATACATACATACATTCATATATACATACATACATACTTACATATATACATACACACATACATACACACTTACATACATACATACATACATATATACATACATTTATACTTACATTCATACACACTTACATACATACATACATACATACATACATTCATACTTACATTCATACACACTTACATACATACATACATACATACATACATACATTCATACTTACATTCATACATACTTACATATATACATACATACATACACACATACATACACCAGAAGACACGAGCATATCACCCCCATCTTATCTACACTGCACTGGCTTCCAATTAAATTTCGAATCGAATATAAATTGCTTCTTTTAACCTATAAAGCACTTAATGGTCTTGCACCACATTATCT
>JAOUQZ010000051.1:8286956-8300863 GCA_028564935.1 Neosilurus hyrtlii | reverse complement strand
TATGTAAAGCTGCTTTGTGACAATGTCAATTGTAAAAAGCGCTATACAAATAAAACTGACTTGACTTGACTTGACACTTACATACATACATACACACATACATACACACTTACATACATACATACATACATACATACACACACAGTAGTGTGCAGTGAAGATTATACACCACCACTTTTGTCTAAAAGAGCTCCTTATAAAAAGAAGTAAAAAATGTCTTCTTTATAATTTTTTTGGTGAAAATGTATTGAACAATGCAATTGTAGGCAGTAAGAACCAAAAATATAATTCCGACAAGTATATTGAGGTAAAATTATGGTTAATAAACAAAAACACTAAAAATACCAATTGTTCAAAAAATATATATATTCATACATATATACTTTTTTATCTCTAGCATTTTTTGTTTGTTTTTTAATCACCGGATCCGCGATCAGGATCAATAATTTTGGCTAACAATGAAAACAGAACAAACCTGGTGGTGTTGCGAATAGCACGGAAAATGCAGATATAGCAGTACATTATAACAAACAGAGGGATAAAGAAGACACAGACGAAGAGCAGCATTGTATAGGCACGGACAGATGGGGTAAACGTCATATAGTCCCATGTGCAGGAAGTCATCAATCCCTCAGGAACATATGCACCTATGAAACAATACAATAAAGCTATTTTGTATATGAGGTGTGTTATCAAGAGAGAAAGAGAGACAGTGTCCACTTACTCCATCCAAAAAAGGGAGGAAGACTCCAGCCCAGAGTGTAAAGCCAGGCTAGGGCGAGGATGAAAAGTGCATGCTTGTGTGACATCCTGCCGATGGAGGCCAGAGGTCGAGTGATAACAAAATATCTATCCACAGCAATGATCATTAATGTGATCATAGAGCACATGCCAAAGAGAGCACCACAAAATGCATACAACTCACAGCCTAGAGAGATAGAAAGAGAGAGAGATAGAGAGATAGAAAGAGAGAGAGAGAGAAGAAAGAGTTTTACATTTGAAATGCCAAACCTCTACTATGCTTCGACTGTTTCCATCATATTTATGTGAATTACCCAGGCAAGCATGGGGAGAACACATAGAAAAGTCCAAGCCCAGGACATGAATCCAGGACCTCTTGCTGTGAGGCTGATGTGCTAACCACTATGGTACCATGCCGCCCTTATTTTTGTGCTTGCATTATAAAAATGTCACTACAATCAGGCGAACAATGTCAAAATAACAAGCACACAACTGATATAATTATAGTCAGAAAGGAAAAATAAGGTTTCTTTGCAAATCATACAAATTACATAAATTTGTCAGCATGATTCAACATCTGCAAGCCTGGTCAGGGCCAAGGCCAGAATGTGTTTAGAACTATATTTCTGAGTTTCCTCTCAGATATCTCCTAAGCCTAGTGTACAGCATAGACAAAAAAACTTTTTGTATATAAAAAAATGACACTACAGTAAAACATAAAGCATGAAGTGTTATTGTAAATGTGCACCTATCACTGAAGATTTACAAAAGAATTGTCCCTGAACTGTGTGGCATACAGCTTCTATACCCTTTCTTTGGTTTGGTCATTGAAAAGCTGTACAGCTGTATTGCACTTCTCAGTAGCTTCACTGGCTTCACATGAGTGGAAAAGCAATCAACTTGACTCGTGAGCTCAGCTCAAAGCAATGACATACACTGAAGAAAAATGCAGTTATCCGTTCAGAAAGGGAATGCACCATTTCATAAATAAGCCTGCTGGACATCATCAAGCCAAGAGATCTGTCAACAATCACACAAATCAGTAAAGTCGTTTGACCCAAATTTTTACATATTTTATAAAAAAACTACATTCAAAAAGAAGCAGCCTATAAACTCAGCAAAACTGTAATTAACAATTACGCACCAAAGACAAGGTGGATATGACTAAATAATCACTGAACTACTTAATTCATCTACATCAGTGGTGTCAAACTCATTTTCACTAAGGGGCACATCGCAAGTATGCACATGCCCCCTCCGTCACATGCAATGCTGCCACCCACCTCTTTTCGAACTGCTGCACATGGGTATTTGGGGGCGGTCTAACACACTCTGAGGGAAAGCACTATCTGACGAATGAGCTCACAGACGCCCATGATTGCCTGGTGATGGCTGTGAGTGACAGGGAAGTGAACATATGCCATCCCTCCCTCCCATGGAAGGCAATTAGCTCCCATAGACTCCCGGTCACAGATGGCTGAGGCATCAATCCGGATTTGAACTTGCTATCTCTGGGTTGATAATCGTGCACCTTGTCGATGTGCCACTTGGGAGCGCAAGCTAAACTAACTTAAGTATAGTCAAAATGATATAACATTTTATACTGAAGGATTGCAAGACATGACATCTGAGTTTATTAAACCTATTTCTATAACTAGCTTATTTAAAAAATTTTGGCATATGATGTGTCTATAAAGCAAGATATTTTTGCAGACACACTTACTGCTACTAGGATTGCGAGGAGACTGGAGCCTATCTTAGCCAACTCTAGGCAAAGGTGGGGTACACCCTGAACAGCTCAGCAGTCCATTGCAGGGCCTACACACACACAACCATTCACACACACTCACACCTGGGGCAATTTGGAACAGACAATTAACTGACATGTTCATGTCTTTGGACTGTGGGAGGAAACCAGAGTACCTTGAGGAAACCCATGCAAGCACATATCCATATATAGCAGACGTGCTAACCACTATGTCACTGTGCTGCCCCATTCCCATATAGTATGTGCTAACTGGCTTAAATAAACCATTGCTTGCATTTGTTATACCATTGCCACACACTGTGGTACCATTTACACTGGGGTGTCAGCATTACTCTTTCACCTTCAATGCTATACTATACTTTCTGAAAATGCTGTAAGTGCCATTCACCCCAGAGGAAATCAATGTAAACTGTAAAATATTACTACATAATAAATACACAAATATGAAAATAAAATATTAATAATTTTTTCTAAAGGACAAAGAAAAGGAAAAGGCTGGGAAACAGAGCATGAGACAGAATGAGCACTGCGAAACAGAGAATGAGACTGAATAAGCACTGGGAAACAGAGAATGAGACAGAATGAACACTGGGAAACAGAGAATGAGACAGAATGTACACTGGGAAACAGAGAATGAGACAGAATGAACACTGGAAAACAGAGAATGAGACAGAATGAACACTGCGAAACAAAGAATGAAACATAATGAACACTGGAAAACAGAGAATGAGACATAATGGGCACCTCAAAACAGAGAATGAAACAGAATCACCACTGGGAAGCAGAGAATGAGACAGAACGAGCAATGCAAAAACAGAGAATGAGACAGAATGAACACTGGGAAACAGAGAATGAGACAGAATGAGCACTGGGAAACAAAGAATGAGACAGAATAAGCACTGGGAAACAGAGAATGAGACATAATGGGCACTGCAAAACAGAGAATGAGACAAAATGAACACTGGGAAACAGAGAATGAGACAGAATGAACACTGGGAAACAGAATGAAACAGAATGAACACTGGGAAACAGAGAATGAGACAGAATGGGCACCTCAAAACAGAGAATGAAACAGAATCACCACTGGGAAGCAGAGAATGAGACAGAACGAGCAATGCAAAAACAGAGAATGAGACAGAATGAACACTGGGAAACAGAGAATGAGACAGAATGAACACTGGGAAACAGAGAATGAGACAAAATGAGCACTGCGAAACAAAGAATAAGACAGAATGAACACTGGGAAACAGAGAATGAGACAGAATGAACACTGGGAAGCAGAGAATGAGACAGAACGAGCAATGCAAAAACAGAGAATGAGACAGAATGAACACTGGGAAACAGAATGAGACAGAATGAACACTGGGAAACAGAGAATGAGACAGAATGAACACTGGGAAACAGAGAATGAGACAGAATGAACACTGGGAAACAGAATGAGACAGAATGAACACTGGGAAACAGAGAATGAAACAGAATGAACACTGGGAAACAGAGAATGAGACAGAATGAGCGAGAGAGATTAATTTCTTTTTTCTTTCACCTGACCAGGAAAATAGCTCAACGTCCTTTGACTTATTCAGTCATCCAGTAACTGCCCTGCTTCAAAAAGGAAAGGTTTAAACACAAACATCCATTAATGATCAAAGGCTTTTCATCCGGTCCAACTGAAGGATGATGTACTCTGCTTGTAAAAACATTCGTAAATGTTCAGAAAGCACATTATTCTTTACATGAAGTATTGCCCTTTATTGTGCTAAATTAAATATCAAGCTTAATTATTACAGACAAACCTGTGGCTAAGGACAGGATTAGACTACATGCTATTTTTTGTCTATTTTATGTATTTGTCTACAATATTTTTATGATGGTCACCATGTCAGATTAGGTGACCATAGTGCCATAATTTCTTGTCCTGGTCAGGAGATTGGCAATACTATAAGTTAGTCCCCAATACATCAGTGTTTATGTCCTTAGAAGAAACGTCAAGAAACAAATCATAGGAAAGAAATTGTAAAAAATACTGACAAGCAAGATTTTTGGTCAGGGTGTCACTGGGTATCTCAGAGGGCACATTTGTTGGTCATGACAAAATCTTTTTCATGACAAAATCATTTAGCCTGATTCTGGCCATTCTTTCCACTAACCCTTCAAAAGTTCCACCAAAGTTTAACACATTTTTTTTTTGTTTCATCTGAACACTAAATGTGTTTAGATTTATATTTATAACAGCACATTAGTGAACTTTAGTGAGCTGTTTCAGAGGGTGTCATTACTCTAAATGTAACACCTTTTGAAAGTTTTAAACTCACTTTTTGAGGGCCTGTTTAAAGAGTGTGGGAGTAGGGAAAGATTCTTTGGGCAATAAACCTGTTCTGGTATGGCCCTGTGCACAAAAAAAAATAAAAAAGACCCCCAAAGTTGATGTGGAAGAACTTAAGTATCCTTCACAAAGGCCTGACCTCAACTTCCCTGAACACTTTTTTGGATTAATTAAAAAATTGACTGAACCACAGGCCACATATGGCAGTGATGGTCACGTCTGCATACTTTTGGCTGTACCGTACACTGATACTTAATATATACATTGCTCTTTCCTATACAGAAAGCTTGTTGAAATTGCTATAACATTCTAATCGTTAGCCAATAAGCTCCAGTAAGTTGGTATGCTCTTCATACTTGTATTTAATCAAATATACTGTTTATTCGTATATCTTCATAAATAGAGAATTTCATCGTCAAACACATAAACAGATCTATGCTGATGGTTTCCTCAGTGTTGTCTTCAATCATATTTCCTGTCATTCTTAACACTGTATGCATATTGTAGGCATTATATAAAAAAGAAAGAAAGCAATACGAGGAACTGCAAATGCCATCTGTATATAACGGGTGAAGGAATTGTCCACAAAGCACTTGATGTACAGGGCCAGCCTCTGAACCTGATATAATGGTATTTTATCCCCATTTTTGATGGCCTGGAACTGAGCGATTAAAGAAGATGAAGGGATTAAACAAGCTGGGCCCATTACTGACTGTTGGATTACCTTTCTCTCCAAAGATCCATTTCCTGTGCATGCTGGTAATGAAGAAGGTTGGCGTCTGAGTGACACACATCAGGAAGTCAGTTACGGCAAGGTTAATAATGAACATATTGGCTGGTGTTCTTAAACTCCGACTCCTGGAATGGCATATACAGATAAGAGACACAGATGAAAAGTTACAGGTCGATTTACAGTGGAACCTTGGTTTTCGAACTTAATTCATTCTTAAATGTTGTTTTTAAACTGATTTGTTTGTAAAACAAAAATATTTTCCCATAAGAAACAAGGTATAATGGATTAATCCATTCCTGACCTCCTTCTCGCTCCACAAGGGGATTATCATATCACATACCAACTGAATAAAGAATAAAGTTTTAAGTATGAAAAGGCAATTTTATTCATTGCTGAATTATAACTGAATAAAGAATACAGTCTTAAATAAGAATGTTTTATTCACCGAGCAGTGATGACTCTGTGGTTAAGGTGCTGGCTTACTCATCCGATGGTCAGGGTTCAAGCCCCACTATCGCCGAGTTATCACTGCTGTCCCCCCGTGCAGCTAACTGGGTTTTCAAAGGCCAGCCATGTCTCTGTCTGTCTGTGGTGAGATGCATGTAAAAGAACCATTGCTGACTTTCGTAAAGAGTAGGCCCTTTGGTTGCTGTCAGCATGTTTCTTTACCCTCGCCCAGAGTCGGCTGAGATGGGGGCCTGCCTCTCTGCAACCGTAATTAGGATTAAGCGGCTAAAAAAATGGGATGAGTTTTATTCACCAGACACAAACGGCATTTTCGTACTTTCATATGATTTCTTTCTTCACTTCTATCGTATGTTCGCACTATTTTCCTCTTGCCTTTACACTTTCAATCGATTTCCCAGGTCCCATAGTGACTTATCAATGAAAAAATATGAAAGAAACAATACACAACACAAGGAATATCACCAAAATGTAAGAAATGTTCAGACGCTCACTGCTGCCGAATCAATTGTTGCTTGACAACCAAGCATTTGTGCTGCAACTGAGTTAATTATGGCTTTGAAGTTTTGTTTGTGAAAAATTTGTTCAAAAAGAGAATCATACGAAAACCAAGGTTCCAGTGTATTTGCTTTTTTTTTAACATATCATTTTGCTTCCACTGGGAAACTTTTGGTAGACTGTAGGAAATATGACCAGGAGGAAAAATTGTTTGCTGTTTATAAAGGGTTTCAGTTACTGGTTTTAAAATGACTAATATTAATACATTAAGGTGACTACAGAGTTGGTGATATAAGCCTCAAAACCATGTTGTATACCAGTGATAGAATACAAGCAAGCTGTTTGTTTTAGGTAGAAACGCTTGTTTGTCGCTTGTCCAAATCTTTGAACCATGTGATTAGAAGACTTTAGACTGCAAGGACATTTTGTTCCTCATGGTATTTACAGTACATGGTTACTTGCTACAAGTGTTAAATTAGGTCAGCAAGCTGCCAACCTTAAAGTATGAACACCAACCCCCATGTCCTCTCCTTACTCTCTCCGAATGCAGTGATCTAATGCTTTGTTCCATTAGTTCTGTCCTGAGCATCAGTTCAGGAGATTATTTTCTCATTCCATATACTCTATTTTAATTTACAGTATGGTACTGTACATCAGTAAAGTATATAGGGGGGTGTTGCTTACTTGCAGAAGGCATACATGACCAGAACGTTGCCCACAATGCCAGTGATGCCAATGATTAAGATCACAGTGCCAATAGTATAGTGGGCGTGGTCTGGAACATCCACAGTGGGAAAAGGATAGCGAGGTGTTTGAATAGTAGACACCTGTAAAAAGAGACAAGCAAATAACAAGTCAAGGGAAGTGCTAGTTAGGTCTAATGATGATTTTTTCACTGGACAGCAGACATTTCATCGTCATTTTCACTGTCAGGCTATTTGTACCATAATTACAGTTATATTTCTTTTGTCTAGGACAGAAAGGTGATGTGTGTAGTGGTTAGCACACTGGCCTCACAGCATGAAGGTCCTGGATTCGACTTCCAGGCTCGGCGAGGGCGTTTCTGTGTGGAGTTTGTGTGTTCTCCCTATGCTAGTGTAGGTTTCCTTCAAGTACACTGGTTTTCTCCCACAGTCTAATTAAGTCTAACATGCTCATTAGGCTAAAATGGCTGTTCCTAGCTGCCCCTAGGTATAAGTGTGAATGGTTGTGTGTTGGCTCTGCGTTGGACTGACAAGCTGTTCAGGGTGTACCCCACCTTCACCCAGAATCAGCTGAGATAGGCTCCAGCCTCCTTAGGACCTTAGCAGGATTATTCAGTCCAGAAAATGAATGAATGAATGAATGAATGAATGAACGAATGAAACAATTTCAAAAAATAAAAATAAAAATAAAAATAAAAATAAAAATAAAAATAAAAATAAAAATAAAAATAAAAATAAAAATAAAAATAGGAAGCTGACCCAAATAGGATCCTACTAAATTGTCCAACAAAATCCCAATGTGCTATTAGGTGTTTAGAATACTACTAGGAGTCTATGTCCTCCTACTCTTACTCTTACTCTTACTCTTCAGTAGTGTCTAATAACATTCCCATCAAATACAAAGTACAATCCCAGATAGTTTAATTGGGTCATCAAATTTTCTTTATACATAAAAAAAAGTTCCAGAAATGGAAGCCGCTCCCTGTGTGGTTATTGATATCAACTGCCTCTAAAATTTTTAGGACGTAACACATTATTATTATTACAAGGTGGCACAGTAGCATAGTGGTCAGCACTCATCACTCATCTCACAGCAAGAAGGTCAGGGATTTCTGTGTGGAGTATGCATGTTCTTCACATGCTTACAAGGAGCTCCAGTTTCCTCCCAAGAAATGCACACTAGGTTCATTGTTGATTCACCCCTAGGTCTTAATGGTTGTTTGTCTGTGTTGACCCTGTAATGAACTGGTGAAGTGTTCAGGGCATTCCCTGCTCAGTGTCAGATGAGATTGGCTCCGGCTTCCCCATGACCAAAAACAGGATATTAACTAAATAATGATTAATATTCAGATAATTAATGATGATGATTATAATAAAAATAATTAGTATATAAATACAATAACGATAATTATAGAACTGTACTGAAACCATCGACTTAATCTTGGATGGCTTTTACATCCAGGCACTCAGAAATGTCCAATTGACTAACGAGCATGTGTTTGGATTATGGAAGGAAACCAGAGTATCAAAAGGAAACCCACGCTCCATGGGCTCAAACCCAGGACCTCCTTGCTATGAGGCGGAAGGGCTCACCAATATGCCAGTTTTTGCTTATGAATTTTTAAAATTTTTCCTAAAACAACTCTGACAGAATAATTAACCAATTTTAAATTGTGAAAAATCTCATGAGGGCTCAGCTTTCAGGTGAAACTAAATCCATATATTACAAATAATGCAGCTGTTATTTAAAAAAAATATACTATTCATTTCTTTCAAAAAGACTAGGAATAAATTATACACTATGTACTATATACAATATGACCACAGTACACATTTGTATGATGGCCCATCCCAGATGCCTCTGCGGCTAGACAAGTTGTTTTCAGACACAGGCAACAAAAAGTTTCCTTTCTGTTTAGTAAAGTTTTAACCGCTATTTGTGGATGTAACTCCATATTGTAGCATCTGAAAAAGTGTGACAAAGTAATCCTGAGCTCATGTGGTTGTATCCAGGATTATATTAGCTATAGATGAAGAATGATTCATGACACAGTGCTGTCTGAGGGATCAGAAATCATGGGCGTTCAGCTTAGGGTTGTGCACTTGTCCTTTACACATAGAATTTCCTCCAGATTACTTGAACCACTAAATGATATTATGCAACATAGAGGGTGAAATATCCAACTCTCTTATTATACTTTTTTAAGGAACATTGTTTTTTTTTTTTTTTTTAATTCAATAATTTTCTCATGTATTTGCTGACAAATTGGAGATCTTTGTACCAAATCATGATGACAATCACCTGGTGACATCACCTGTTTCACAATCACATTCACTTTCATTTAATTCCTTTCAAGAGTAAAGCATTTTTCGCAGCTGTTTCATCGTTTCCTTGTTTTACCTCGTCACTAGCCTTAAAAAAATTCTTTGGAGGCCTGAAATACAGGAGTAGATGTATCTTCACAAATGAACTGAAATGATCAGGTTGAGGGTAGGCTGGAGCCTATCTCAGCCAACTATGGGCAAAAGCGGCTACAAACTTAAACAGCTTGCCAGTCCATCACAGGGCCAAAAGGAAATATAGGTAATATTTAATTTCTTAATTGTTTCTTTATTTTTTTTTGTATTTCCCATACCACCTGTTTCTGATTTGGGGTTGTACATAAAGTAAATATAACAACTCGATTGTGATTGTAAATTGATGTGTTACCTCTCTCATACTATTTGACATGCACTCAGAATTAGGAGCATTATCACATCATTCGAATGTTAACAGGAGGCTTTGTCTACAAAGTAGGTGAAAGTTCTACTCTAAAATGCTCATGCCACCAAATAGCCATGTGGACCTTGGTTGCAAACGGTGCTTCAGTAAGACCGGACAGTGATTGTAAAAAATGCCTGATCAGATTCAGTGCTTGCAGCAAGTCAACTAGTTATTTAGAGAAAGAAAAACAATAATAACTGTTCATCTAAATCATGAAGAGAACGCCTGAAGAGAAGAGAATGCCTGATCCTGACTCTGTGTATTACGCACGACATAGAGTCACTCTCTGATCTGAAACATTAAGAATAATGGATCGACTGCTGCACGTTACTTGTCTTTTTTTTGGCTTGGTGTATTATTGTATCATATAAACTTGAGTAAGCATCAAATAATAACTGACATTTAGAAAGTTTGCCCTTAGGCAATAGTGTACACAAAGCCCTAATGTAAACGTTCAGCAACAGAAGTTAATAGAGATCGTAGCTATTCAAACCTGCGCCTTAGGCTCAGCTCAAACACTGAATGTGAACTGCAGTTAACTGAGCTGATATTAATAATAACGCTAGAGAGAGGCAGACTTACCCTCTATTAATCTATTGCAGCCTAATCGATATAATAAACCCATGATTTTACATTTCAAAGGTTTACCTTGATTTAGTTTAACTTCGATTTGACTGCCCTCATAATGTTATGATTGCCCTGAACTTGATAAAGCTCAAAATCCCTATTTTTTTTCAAGCAGATTTTGAATACAACTGACACAAAAATTAAAGAAACAGTTAATTTCATTGTACTAAAACTTTCATAATATAATATAATTAAATTTAAGCCTTTAGTCTGATTATCTTCATATAAGTGGTTTCTTATGGCCACACAACTGTTTAGCGGTGCTCTTACTTCCAATACTAAACACAGTCAAGGGTTCTAGTGTTCGTTTTTTACAATTCAACTTCAACTTCATGGACAGTCAAGATTTCGGCTCACCACTTACTCCCAGGTTTTAGTATTTCACTGGACAGTTCTTAATCCAATTACAGATTTTTATTATTTTGATAATAATCATAATTTATTTCCTTTTTATATCTTGTGCTATTATTTATATAATTTTAATATTATTAAAATGACCTTATTCAACCACCAATTTACTATATTAAACTATTTTTAGTAATACTATACATGCAACCACAATATTTAATCAAAATGTGCTGATCGATATTTTTGTACCAAGTGTTTGAGTGCTTTAAGTTTAAAAGGTAAAATGTTCATGTTTAGTTAGGGCTTTGGTATTTAGTCTCTCCTTGTTGATACAGATTCGGAAGTCGATGAAGAATTGAGATGAAACGAGATGTTCCTGCTGTCATTCTACCCATCTTACGCAATCACCGAGGTCATTGAAAGGTGAAGTGGAGGAGTGCTGATGCCTCATGGCACCCACATGACTGTGCTATCTTCCGTTTCTCACTGTTTAGTCAAGCTAGGAGCATTTACATACATGAACTCTATCTGTCACGCCATTCTTCTTGGACCTACTCAAGCACGTCTTATAAATCTTGAACGATTTTGCTAGTTATGGGTTCTAGCCCTGTGGATGGCCACAATGACCTTTTAAAACCCTATTTTGAACTTTCATTGAAATAGATGTCAGAGGTCCACTGGAGTGTGGAATGTATATGCTGAGACGGAATACTCATTCATTATTTATTTACTGAACAGCTCAGCCAACACACACACAACAATTACACTCAAATTCATACCTAGGGGCAACCAATTAGGACCAAATAGCCTAATGTTCATGTCCCCCTTGCCATGCCTGGGACTTGGGAATCCAGGACCTTCTTGCTGTGAGCCGGATATGCTGACCACTACACCACCGTGCCACCCTAGAAGACTCCTGACTTTAATGAAAACACACAATCAATCGTTAATTACGAATAATCATGCCCAGGCTTAAGATTGTTGTGATTCACTGAAGACAAAGGCATGTCCACATAAACTGAACTGTCTCTTGTGTTTGTAGAAACTATGAGAACTTCTAAAGCTACTGTATAGAGTCGCATGACAGTAGCCACCAAATGGCAAAGATCCCTCAATAACCAGCAGTCTGAGTCAGCCTCAAGCCAAGAAAACATGAAAAAATGTGTGAAAGCCACCTTTCTACTTACAAACGTGTCTATGATCACAACAATTAATTGTAGGAGACATTGTTGGCTATGAAACAGCGTTTTTTCATTTTTTTTTAAGGAAGCCAAGATTTTATTTCGTATCAAATTTAATAAGACTACAGTATGTTCTCTATACAAAAACTTTATATATACCACACTCCTTCACATTCAGAGTTGGAGGAAAAGTAAAGTTATATGCTGATCTCTATACATATAATGTCTTAAACTTTTCCCACCCACAATTTTCATGCATTTCTGAAGAAAAATACATACATTAAGTTATTCCTAATTGGCTGTTCCAAATCACCCCTAGGTGTGAGTGTGAATGGTTGTGTGACTGATGGCTCTGCGATGGCCTGGCGAGCTGTCCAGGGTGTACCCCGCCCTCGCCCAGAGTCGGCTGAGATGGGCGCCAGTCTTCCCGCGACTATAATTAGGAGTAAGCGGTTCAGAAAATAAATGAATGAATGTTACTCCTACAGTAGATGTGCCCTCATATTATTTATTTTTTTGTTTATTGTCGGAAAATTACTTTCATTAAAACTGTCATCCATTATTGTAAAACATAGTAATTTGGTCAGTACCGCTATGTAACATCCAACTGATTCACACTTACACAGACCTCTGTTCTCAACACCCAATCACCAATCACTATTGTTTCCAAAATTCTAATTAATATTACCAAATTAATCAAATAGCTTCAATAACTTAATTGTTTGCTGAAGGATGTTGCTGATTAATCACAGTACAATTCAATTCATCGACATCCATTAAGCCTTTTAGTATATACTACACTGGAACATAAGCTAAAACATATTCACACTAAAATATAATTTATCGTTTATTTTTACATTTTTAAGCATGATAGTTGCAGATGAGCAAGCTGTTTTCTGTTCGAAATCTATTTTCTGTGCAAATTACTCTAAAAAAAGAGTTAATTGAAACATTTAAGTTTGGAAAGAAATGTACTGTTCAGGCTTCTCCACTGTTTCCACAACCTGTCCACGACCCAAATGTAATTTCAAATGAAATGTAAAAAGTGCTTTCTTTAAAAAAAAACATGAGGGCAATACAGCATAGCTTTCTTTGTATTTCTGGTGATGGGATTTTGAATTTCTAGGGTTTTAGAATCAGTGACCATGACAAAGCGTGAGATTTGTCTGCCGTTTTTCAAGCATTATTCCGAGTGGATAAATAATCACTTATTTTCTGCAGGCAATGCGGATGCTGCTGAATAGACTGTGAAATGGAACATTAAGGTACGCATGAGCATTCATTTGCTACAGGAACAGTACTGGATCTCGCAAATTGTAATAACAGACTGGAGGTTTTTTTTTTGTTGTTGTGTAATAAATTAAAACCTATCATAATTTCTGTAATTACGTTAATTAAATAAAATGAGTCTCTGTTGCAAGAACCTTAACAGCCAAAGTGATTTGCAAAGTCAATAAGAAAAGAAACAATTTTGCACTTTATTTAATTTTTTATCGCGAGAGAGAAAGAGAGAGAAAGAAAGAGAGAAAGAGAGAGAGAGAGAAATGGTGAGGTTATGACTGTTTATTGCAGCTCTAACCTACCATAATTATAAATTAATAACATTGTAATGCACTTCAAGAAAGGGGTGAACTTGTTAAAATGAAGTAAATAAATAAACAGACAGATATATGTATATATTTATATATATGTGTGTGTGTGTGTGTGTGTGTGTGTGTGTGTGTGTGTGTGTGTGTGTGTGTGTGTGTGTGTGTG
>JAOUQZ010000051.1:8272830-8286856 GCA_028564935.1 Neosilurus hyrtlii | reverse complement strand
ATATTTTTTTTTTTTTTTTTCATTCATTTTCTGAACCGCTTAATCCTAATTAGGGTTGTGGTGAGGCTGGCGCCCATCTCAGCTGACTCGCCAGGCAATCACAGGGCAGAAACTCACTGACCGCAACCAGTCAGTGTGGCCTACTCTTTACGAACGACAGCAATAGTACTTTGCCTATCACCTCCTCTCTGAAATCCTCTCCAGTACTCCTGAATAGACTTTCCCGGATAGGCTGAGGAGTGTGATTCCACAATAATTGGAACTCACTCTCCAGTCCCCTTTTTTTAAAAAGAATTGAAGATAAATATTTAATATTTTGAAAGGAAAACCAGTCTTAGGAAGAATTCTGATATAAAGATTTACCCACCAAGGGTACAGGCATCAGAACATTGTGCTTTGCAGTTTCTCAGTTATATAACACGTTACATTGTCCTTCTCATTTGCTTTGACAGAAAGGGGGGGAAAGATGCTAAAAGATGCTAACGAGGAACATTCACTGGCAAACTGCTGTGGTGTAAGAGAGCTAGCCAATCGTGCTGTGCTTACAAACCAATGACACTAGCTTAACAATTACATAACTCTACCTTTTGATATGAGTACACTCCGATTCATACAAGAATTCATACATATCTATAATCATTAGCCGGTGTTGCACAAACATCTTTTCTACTCATGTCTAAATCACCAATCAGCTTCACAGTGCACTATTGGTTATAGTTCACTTCTTGAACACTCACCGTATTAGACTCCCTGATTTGTAGCAAGCTGTTCTTTTTTTCCTTTTTCACATAACTGTGCTTGAGAAGCTACACATGGTTTGTTGAGGTAAAAAATTCAGGCTAGAGTTATACAGCTCTGCCTGAATGATGTGCTGAGAGGGAGGCATGTGTGGGAGCATAAGCTTTGTGAACTTAGTACTGAGAAACAGCAGATTGTGTGATCTCCTGTGTTGATCCAGAGCAAGTGGGAGCAGCTGAAAGAAGAAGAAGTGATCACATTATTGCTGGCATTAATTTTGACATTTTAAAGCATAAATCTGCATTTTATGGGTTGGAAATGGCTCAAAAAAACATCAACTTGTGTTCAAACCTGCTAATTATAGGTGAGAAGCCCCCACCCTCCCAAGCTCCCACCCTGGAAACAGTGTTCATTTTAAAGTATATGATGATTTAGAATCATCATTCCTTTCCCTGCACCCTCCGAGCTCCTTGTGCACTTTTCAGCAATATTCAAATTTGGGTGGTGGGTGGAATTATGCTATTGGAGCTGAGGAGAAAGTTGCATTTTTAATGGCTATATGAATGGCTTTATCCGCCTAGGTTTGCAGGGAGGCTGGAGCCCATCTCAGCTGACTCAATAGTTCTGAACAGCTCACAAGTCCATTGCAGGGCCAACACACACAGAAACATGCACACTTACACTCATACCTAGGGGCAATTTATAACAACCAGTTAGCCTAACCTGTATGTCTTTGAACTGAAGGAGGAAGCCAGAGTACCCAGAGGAAATCTACACAAGCATGGGGAGAACATGCAAACATCCTTACCAAGCCCGGGACTTCAACCCAGGACCTTGCTATGAGGCGACCGTGCAAACCAATATGCCACCCAGTGTCAGAATAATTTAACTTTTTAATTCTTATAATGAAAAGGAGGGGCCGGTTGGTGTAGAGGTTGCACCAACTGGGCTCATGCTGGGCTGATGATCGAGAGATCATGCGTCTAAATCCCCGTTAAACCCTCACCATGCTAAGAACCCTTGGCGAGGTCTTAACCACAGATATGCCTCTGTCCACCCAGCAGTATAAACAGGTACCAGTAAAAATATACTGGGAAGGTAAGCTGTGATGGACTAGCATCCCATCCAGAAGGAGTTGAACTCGTAGTCGCTTCATGTTACAGAAACTGGGGATAAGCTCCGGCCTATTGAGCCAGCAGGCTCGGTGTAAAAAAAAAAAGCCCAACAGAATTACCTTTTCTGCCTGTCAATTTATGCTACTTTGATGTAAGAGTTTAAAATATCAAACATTATAATTATTCCGGTTATTAATAGAAGATTAAATGCAGCAATAACATCAGTAGCATGTGCACGTTTAGAGAAAACAACAGCGCTACAACTGCAGCAGGTCTCTCCTGCTTGGCTTTACAGGCAATGACAATCCTGGAGTATAACATAAAAGGAAGCTAATCACTGTTTATATCACACATTTCAGAACAACCACGTAATGCCTTCTCATTTACATCATTCAGCCATAGAGCCGATGCACGTTAAAGAGTCTGCCTGTCTAAATGTAAACCATCATAAGCCAGACAGCTCAAGATACTGCCTTCTAAATCCATCTACTGGATGTTTACGTTACCTGGCTCTGACATTCTCATAGCAGGAGATCTATAGTGAGTCACCACCAATTGTTCTGGGATGTGTGCACTCAAAAAAATCCTTAAGACCTTTATTTAGATCGTGCGTATTTGCATTTGGGTGCACATGGTGCGGTGGCACGTTGCAATGAAGAAAAGCTAGGAAACACAGAACGACAGCTACTTTCCTCATTAGAACACAGCCATGCTCAAGACAAAGGCCAGTCCCAAAAAGGGCAGAAAAGTCAGCATTAAAATACTGAAAACATGTGTCATGCTAGTAGGACCACAGTAAACAACAAACATTTAAGAAACGTCAGAGTCTGTCGTCTTTCACTCCACAATGAACAAAGAGCTACACTTTTTCTAAAGCCCTGTCTCTGTCAGTACTATGGCCAGGGGGAGGGGGGGGCAATTTAACATCCTTTTCTAAAGGGCAAACACGAAATAGTTACCTTTGTGAAAAATGAGCTATTCAGAAAACAAACTTTACAGAAAACATAGCAATTTCCTGAGGAAGAGAAATAAAACTGAAATTAAGATTGATTTTCTCCCTGTGGTCACCAGAAAAAAACCTGCACACATTCCAGTAACATCACATGGCTCCATGTGAAAGGACGTGCAACCAAAGGTCAAAATTATTGGCACCCTTCAGGGGAAAAGCACAAGAATGAATGCAAAAAAAACCCCAAACAAACAACAAATAATATTTTAAGACAGATATATTTGGGAATGATGTATCATTTAGTTATAAGACTGTTGTTACATACAGTCAGATAGAAACCATAGCACCACTGTTTACATAAAAATTTTTAAAAAAGTAAAAAAAGGTTTGAGTCCCGGGCATTTCTGTATGGAGTTTGCATTTTTCCCTTGCTTGCATGAGTTTCTTCTGGATAATCCGGTTTCCTCCCGCAGTCTCAAGACATGCACATCAGGATATTTATCTGATTCAAATTGCCCCTAGGTGTGAGTGTGAATTTTTGCATGTGTGTTGCCCTGAGATGGTATGGCGAGCTGTTCAGGGTGTACCCTGTCTTCACCCAGTGTTAGCTGAGATAGGGTCCAGCCTCTCTGTGACCGTGATAGTAGGATTAAAGGGTACCAGTGGTGAATTTGTATTACTTGCACTTTAAAACAATCACGTATGACATCAGCGGTTCTGTCAGGCAATATCAGACCTTGCCCCTTTTCAAGTACGCATGCTGCCACACTACTTGTAATTGTACTACTACTACTACTAGGCATGTACAGCGGCATGTTGCCCTCTTCACTGGCTGTTTCAGCCCTGGTAGTGATGCGAATTCGTTGTTTTGTCCTGTTATCTAGGCTGTGTGCAGCAGACACCAGTCTAAGATATCACACTGTCGGTCAGTGCTGAGCTGTGTCGCCAGGAAAATGGCGGAGTACAAAGCACAGGCCATACTCTGAAAATGTTTCCTTTTGGACGCAATTCAGTAGTCTGTGAAGACTGCTTCACTTAGAACGAAGCCCAAGTTTTTACATCTAAACCAGCTGTTCATACCAAAGTCAAAGGATGACAACGGACCGGAGCAGTGCCTCGCAAAAAGGAACCAGTAAAAGGTAAGAAGCTTTAGTACGCGGGGAGTTTTATCACCTAAAATGTTGCTCGCTGCTTGTTTACTTGCGATTGACAACCTGCCCCACCGAGTTCATGTCACTTCCGGGAGAAATGGTTGTTCAGCCCCTACTAGTTCTTTGTATGGTCATTTATGTAAAAATAAGCTCTGTATCGCTTAAATGTGTTACATTACGCACAAATTTTGCTGTAGGGATAACCAATAACGGTGCTCTTTAAGTGGTTCCTGCAAATAAATGAAAATAATCCTAATAAGACTAAATAACAATGAATGAACGCTAAGTATAATACCCTGATAATTCCCTGTACTTACTGCTAACAGCGTCATGCTTTCTATTTTTTATTATGAGAAATAGAGCGCATGGGGATTCAGGCTGCGTGATGGCCAAATAAGGCAGGTTCCTGTGTGTTCCTCATAGTTATTATAAACTTAA
Organism: Neosilurus hyrtlii; assembly: GCA_028564935.1. Taxonomy (NCBI): domain Eukaryota; kingdom Metazoa; phylum Chordata; class Actinopteri; order Siluriformes; family Plotosidae; genus Neosilurus; species Neosilurus hyrtlii. The sequence goes on along the minus strand of JAOUQZ010000051.1, from coordinate 8,282,465 downwards.
CTGGTCAATTAACTAGATCCGAGCAATTTTGTAGTTTGGGGAATCCAACCTAATTAATTATTTTCATAGAATAAACTGTTAGGGCTTATTTTCTTTTTTATTTTCATAGGTTATTCAGTCACATTACATGAAAGTAAGCATGCTATAATTGCTAGAAGAGTGTAAAACAATGAGCAATTGAGGGTTAAGGGCCTTTCTCAAGGGCCCAACAGTAGTAATAGTAGGGATTGAACCACTGACTTTCGGATCAGTAACCCATCGCCTTAACTACAAAGCCACCACTGCCACTTCCTCATTCACTTTCTGAACCACTTAATCCTAATTAGGGTTGTGGGGAGGCTGGCGCACATCTCAGCTGACTCTGGGCAAGGGCAAAGTACACACTGGACAGCTCACCAGGCCATCACAGGGCAGAAACACGCTGACGGCAATGCAGCCTACTACTGACGAAAGTCAGCAATGGTTGCTTTAGGATCAGTAATCCAGCACCCTACCACCGGGCCACCACTGCCCTGAGTGTAAAACAACTGGAAATATTTCACTGTCAAATGTGATAGATTTATACCACAGCAATTCTCTCAACCTGACTGGTCAGAAGGTGGTGATTAATCCTCAGTAAGCTCAACTCTGACAAGTAGTTCTGTTTGCCATCATTCAAATGACAACATTTTGAATGTATTACTGGCCTTATTATAATATATTATCATTCACAAAAATAAGACCTACACAATAATAGACAGATGGTTTTAATGTTATGGCCGAATCTGTGAATATGCATATCGTTATGGCTGATCGGTGTGCATCATTCATAAGGAGAGCTCACACTTTCAATATTTCATAAAAAGCTATAATATTCAAATAAGCTCTGTGTTCAAGTCCCAGGCTCAAGCATTTCTACGTGGAGTTTGCATGTTCTCTGCATGTGGGTTTCCTCCTGGTACTCTGGTTTTTTCCCACAGTCCAAAGACATGCACATTAGGGTAACTGGCTGTTTGAAATTGCCCCTAGGTCTTAATGTGAGTGTGAATGGTTGTGTGTGTTGGCCCTTTGATGGTCTGGCGAGCTGTTCAAGGTGTACCCTGTCTCTAGCCAGTGTTGGCTGAGATAGGCTCCAGCCTCCCCGTGACCCTAATAGGATTAAACGGTTTGGCAAATAAGTGAGTGAGTAATGTGTGCCCCGAGGAAGCTTACTCAGAGAGCTGGATATGATAGGCACTAAGAAAAATCCACCACAATGTGGCAGTGTTTCACTGCAGTCCAGTTCTATATTATTTTATAACTACAGTCTACACTGCTACCATCCTGGATTGCACCAAAATGGCTGATGAAGTGATATTACTGCATTTCCACCTAACTTCCAATATGCGATACCAGAAAGTTACGAACAAAATCTAAAAGAATTGACATCATATTACAGTATTGTATTGTTGTCTATCTACTCAGGATGATTAAGGACATTTATTCTGAACAGACCACAACAACAGAAATAGTAATAGCAATAATAATATTGATGATGATGATGATGATGATGAACAGACAACTCACAGACACAGCAGGAGGTTGTGCAGCACCCCTGTTGGAGTGCATTGGTAATAACTTTATTGCAAAAATACAAGTTCCCTCAGCCCCAAGCATTTACAAATGAGTCCCAAACAGGAAAAACCATTGATATGATTTTTCATCTTCAAAAAATCCCTCTCTCTCTCTCTCTCTCTCTGGCTACAGCTGGCATTCAAAGGCTGATTTTCATACAGACGTTAATATGTACATATTTAACGATTCGGCAAGAAATCACTTTCATCCTCAGTTAAAGGAAAAACCAGGGAGGTCTAGAGGAACACACACACACACACACACACACACACACAGCTTTGTCCCAATCTGACTCTTTGCTGGTTGTTCAGGAGAGTGCGATTTGTTGCATAGCATACTCGTGCACCACCACTGCTACATTCTCAAACACCCTTCAGATGAAAAGGTGGATTAAAAAATGGTAACACTGGGCGAGCTTTGTAATCAATCTTTTCTCAATCTTTGGTTGAGAAAAAAAAAGTTAAAGAAATTTTGAATGAAATACAAAAAAAAAAAAAAAGTTAAATTAATCTGGAGTTAAACATTTAGTGCGTACATTTTAATGTGAAAGCAACTTCCACAATATATTGTATGAATAAGACCAATATGTTATACACTTCCAGTCAAACTATACTGTGATATCCAACTCGTATAGACCATCACTGTTAAAATATTTTAATAATTCTATATTTACATTACAGTATGCTCATAGCATAAAGTACCTTAAAATACCTTTTGTGCAAAATGCTCATAAACTGTTGAAATACATACAGTATAAGTTCTGCTATATTTTAGTAGCTAAGAGGGCCAAAGTTCAAGTTGTTCAACTTGTTTTTATAACTGAATCAGAATTTTTGCTAAAGTAATGTTAACTGAAACTATACGGAATGACTGTGATCCTTCTATAGACCAGATGGTACTTACTGCAGATACCCGACTACATTATATCAGCTTCATGGCTACGTTATCAGTGTCAATGCAGGTTATAAAAGAAATATAAAGAAAGCTTAACTTGGCATATCTCCCGATACAAATGGGAGAACTGTCAATAGAATTCAAAGAGCAGTTTGACTCCAGCTTTACACTTCTGAAGTGTACTATACTCGTCTTAATGCAGATAGTAACTAGTACCACTAAAACGAATTAACATTCCATAATGTCATAAAGTAGAGTTTTTCCATTCCTCTGGATAATCTGTAGGTAATTCATTGTGTTTGTATATCTGTGTTTTTTTTTTTTACAATAAATTCATTGATTAGTGTATATTCAGTCAAAAGATGTGAAGCAGTCTTTGCCTGTAACACTATTCAGAAAACAGGTGTGTGCTACAGGGAATGCCCATACAAGAGGAAGAAAAGGTCGAGTTAGTCCCGTCCAGTCTCCACACTAGGGCTGCACAGATACATGCATGCTCTGGGCCAAGTACCAGAGCTGAAAAATGATTAAAAAAACAAAACAAAACAAACAGAAAAAAGAAAAATACAGCTCCTTCCCCTCTTCTCTTTGTTACAGGATGTGTATGTGTTTGAGCCAATAAATCGGTAGAAACTATGCGCTGCTTGTCCATCACCCTACAAAAAAAGTGAGTCAGTTCATTCTAAAACAAGAGTAAAAGAAAATAAATTCTTTCAAAATTGTCAGAGGAAAGGATGCGCTGTGGTGGGTTTGCTTGAGCTCAGAGTGGGTTTTTACACTGGGGGTTTCTGAAAATGGATGCCCCCCCCACACTCCTTCCCACACATACAAAAGTGGGTCCGTTCCCATTAACTTCTATAGTACTGTAGCGATATAATGTTATGCTACATCTAAACCTAATCCTAACCTTAACTTCAGTATCCAAAAAGAAAATATTTCGACTTTTTTTTTTTTTAAGTTTTCAAAGAAAAGCTGCATTCATATAATAAAAAAGATGACCAAATATCCACACAATATTAATATGTTAATACTGTCAACTCTGGATTTATATCATCATGGGGACATTTGGCCTAACTAAGTGTTAAATAGACACACACACACACACACACACACACAAACATTAATCATGTGCAGTAGCTAAATAGACCTCAGAGATATTGAAAAGTTATCCAGGATGCTGCTGGACTCGCCGGCATTGTAGCTCCACGCAGTGCGTTTAATTAAGTTAAGTGCTCGGGGTAGGACGGCTCGCTGTGGGAGGGCCAAGGCTCAAAGCCTTTCTTGTACCACAGCATGCTGTTAGCTCCACAAACACACACACACCACACACACACACACACACACACACACACACACACAAAGCTACTCAGTCCATCACATTATCTCAAACAGCGAACTGAACAAGGAAGAAAATATGCTCCGTCCCTCCCTTCACCATGCTGTGGGCAGGAAAGAAACATACTTTAACACGCTTTAAAACACTGCTATGCAGGACAGAGGCAGGAAGAGGAGGCTGACCCAGATCCATTATACATGAACATAGAAAAAAGGTAGAGCAGCCCACCACACTCTGAATGGGGAAAAGTTAAAGAGAGGAAATAGTTAAGGAAGACACAGCGGGCAAGACGCCACATGAATAAAGGAAATGACGGGAGCTGATCATGGTCGGAGAATCAGAGGCTACAGGAGGATTTGGGGATTTAAGAGGGATCCAGCCCTTCGGAGCTGCTAGTGCTCTAGTGGGCTAGTGTAGCTAAAAGCTAGGGTAACTGGGATTAATCTCTTTTACAACATTCTAGCAATTATTTATTTGTATGACTTATTTGTATGTGCAGGGATCCTTGCAGGGATCATAAAGATGGAGACTGTTGTTGGTGGGCCTGGGACACCAAGATGACGACTGCCCAGGACACCAATGGCGCAGCTCTGTCACATTTCACTGGTGGACTGGACTGAGCTTGACTCCAGTTAGACACAGCCAGAAACTTGGTGACCCTCTTGACACGTCCTGCAAGGGAGGAAGATGGTTGAGTGTGAAGGGCAGGTATTTAAAGCTTTAAATGTGAACCGCAAAAATGCACTAAAGAAGTCATTAGACTTGATATCAAGAAGCACAATGGAGAACATGACCAGTTTTGGACTTAAAACACTGAGATGAGCACTACTAAAGTAGCATAAAAATAGCTTATGTGGCTTGCAAAAGTTTATGGAGGTGAAGACTGAGACAGTTTTACCTTGGGTGGTCCCACACCAGAACTCAGGCACATTAACAGAAATAGGAAAGATGGAAGGCATGATGGACTGATGGACACACAGAATGACTGCATGAGTAAGAGACATGGGCAAGAAGTGTAACGTGATGTGCTTGTCATGAAGAATACACATGTTACAGACACATGCTGAGAAGGTATAAAATATAAAAGCAGTGATGTGAGAAGGATGGATATGAGCAAAACATCCATACATAGTGGATAAATTCTCATTAAAGGCATGTTAATATAAGCAGACATTCAGTAAGCATGACAGACATGACAGTTATAGAATGTAGACACAGGATGGCAGTGTAAGTCTGAATGACGCTCGGTACTCTTCATTGTTTGTTTTGCATGTACAGTAGTGTGCAGTGAAGATTATACACCACCACTTTTGCCTAAAATGGCTCCTAATAAAAAGTAGTAAAAACTACTTCTCTATAATTTTTTGGTGAAAATGTTTTGAATGGTTTAGCGAGTGAAGAACTTAAAAAATATGTGAACACTCCGCCTGAATGGTTAAATGCTGTAATCAAAGTAAAGGGCGGCCACTCAAAAAAAAAAAACTGTTATTTTTGTTATTACTATGTACTGTTATTTGTTTACTTATTATCATCAATATGATCCAATATTGCATGAAAAAATACTTGAATAGTACTTGGTTTCTGATTTATCTTCATTTTGTTAAGTGTATAATCATCACTGCATCAATGTATTTCTTCACTCGCTAAACCATTCCATATGGTTTGAAGTTCACTCATGCTATGCAATAGTAAGTGGATACCTGACCGGAGCCTGACGGTACCCGTTGGGTTGGGACGGGTTCAGAACTTTGGACAGAAGTTTCGAAAAATGATGCTCAGGTTCGGGTGGGGCACTGTCACATCAGCGCCATAAGGCATAGAACATTTAAAATGACAAAAGCTTATTATGAAGGTTGCCAATGGGCCTGTTTCACGTGATTTTAACTGTGCTGGGCTCAGGTCAGACATAAATATCTTTTTATGGCACCAACCGCCATGTCTATTCCTGTCCCGAAAATGCGGCCCGATCCGCACTCTACTATGCAAAAGTAGACAAAAAAATAGTGACAGCTTTTAATTTTTATGAAAAATTGGTATTTTCAGTGTTTTTGTTTATTAGCCATACTTTTATCTCAATATACTTGTCGGAATTATTATTATTTTTTTTAAACTCATTGCCTCCAATGGCAGGCAATGGAGGCATCCATAGCCTAACGCTTAGAGAAGCAGCTCCGGGACCGGAAGGTTGCTGGTTCGATTCCCGAACCAGCAGGAAAAATGTGTGGTGGTGGGGGAGTGAGCTGCACCCTCCCTTCCTCCACCTTCATGGCTGAAGTGCCCATGAGCAAGCATCTACCCTAACTTCTCTCCGGGCGCCCCCAATGTGTGTGGCAGCCCACTGCCGCAAGTGTGTGTGCTCACTGTTTACATGTGTGGATGGGTTAAATGCAGAGGCAATAATTTCCCTTGCGGGATTAATACAGTATAGCCAAAAAAACTAAATCAAAATAGCATTGTTCAATACATTTTCACCAAAAAATTACAGAGAAATTTTTTTTATTTGTATTTTTTTTTTTTTAATTATATTTTTATTTGAAGCCCTTTTAGAAAAAAGTGGTGGTGTATAATCTTCACTGTACACTACTGTATACAGAGAGTGTTATTAGGTGACAATATATGTGCAGAGTAAACCACTAATTTTCAAGTCACGAACTAAAAGAATATGCAAATAGCTTGGAGACACTGCCTGAAATATATTATTGTTATAGTGTTCGAACTATCAAGGTGATATCTTAAAGGAGTTCTTACAGAGGCATATCAAACATTAATAGATATCCCTCATGATAGATTTACCTGTGAAATTAATTTGATCTTGTTAATATACTATTATTATTATTATTATTATTATTATTATTGTTGTTGTTGTTGTTATTATTATTATTATTATTATTATTGTTGTTGTTGTTATTATTATTATTATTATTACCCAGGTCAACCTGGGTCCTCTGACAGGTGCCTTCAAACAGTCAAGCAGACTGTTGGAAATAATCTACGTTGTAAAGCAATTGATGCTTCAGATAAACTCCAATTGAGTCGGGTTGCTGCTGTGAGATATTTCTATCAAATTGGCTACTATGTATATTTATATCTGTGTATAAATATTTAAAAAATGATGGCGTTATGCCACCCCAAATACGCACAGGCAGCAGTTCATAGAGATGCAACTGGCAGCATCGCTGTCACAGAGGGAGCATGTGCATGCTTATGTCCATCTCAGGTTGCTGGTCATATGTGATAGTTGAGGCAGTACTTCACTTTAGGAATTGGATTCGACTAAACTTTTTTTTCTGAATTCAGACTTGATTTTGCTGAAAAGGTGGGCAACCCTTTAAGAGTATTTTTTTATGGTTAGATATAATCCTGGAGGTAAAAATACTGGCCCAATCCTCACTGGACATGCGCTATCAGTAGCATTGCTGTTACTATGGTTACCTCACAAGAGAGGTAAGCGATTTTTCACCTGCTGAATCAGAAGCTGCATTAGGCAGGAAATCTGATCCATGGTACATGAAATGGGTAAAGACAGATGAAGTAGATATAGAGAGAGTGAGAGATCTGCTGCTTGTCATGTCCAGAGCTTTTAAAAATGCAGAAACCAGTTCTGACATTTAAATACATGATACATGGTATTCTTCACCAATGGTAAATCTTTTTTCTAATATTTTGAGCAATCCTTAAACATTCTAAAGCACTGCAAACAAGGATAATTATTACTATTATAATTTAACATCTACTAACTTAGCACAAACTGTGGGTGGAAAATTGTTGGCTACTTATCAGAAGATCAGGGGTTGAAGCCCCAGCACAGAGAAGCTACCACAGTTGTGCCCCCTAAGCATGTCCCTTAACCCTTAGTGCCCCAGCTATGCCATACAATAGCTGTCCTTGTGAGGAAAAGTAAGGAAAGATTTCTATGTGCTGTAAAGAATATGTGTCAAAAAAATAGGTATAATATTAATAAAATACAAAAAAATAGGTTCATATATGTGTGAATTGATGGTATGTATACAGCATATGATACAGTGTCTAAGATAAACTAAAGCTCTGAGTGGCAGGTAACAGGCAGAAAACACACACACACACACACACACACACACACACACAGAGCTAAAATGACAGCACTAGAGTCAGATTACCCGAGCTCAAATCTCATTCCCATGTCTCACAGTCTCTCAAACAACCTGTCACCTCCAAGCCTGTTTCAGCACCTGTGCTATCATCCTCTGTATCTCAGCTATGAATAAGCTACACTAGGCTCTTGTTTCAAATTATAAAGGTAAAATATTGTAAGCATACTATTTATAGACGTACACCTATACATATATGTGTATCTGTGTGATACTTACGAAGCTGCGTGAGACAGCAAGGCGGTCCTGTCTATGTCCAACTGCAGTCCCGCTCAGACTGCGAGCAATGCGTCGCAGATGATCAGGATCATACTGCTTATCATCCACTGGCTAGACAGAAATACACACATGCACACACTACTTATAAATGCACACAAAATATAAATGAAATGAATACATGAAAACAAAGTCACCAAGATCAAGTTAGCACAAAGCACGATTACCCACTGCTGGAGGCTAATTGCTTTCTTGTGTGTCAATTAATTCCATTTTCTTTTTGCCAGGTGACTTTCAAGTGTGTTAGATCTAAATCTTTTTAAAAAAGTCGACAAAACAACATGTTTTGGAATGCTTCGAATTACAGAGCATTTTTCATGTGGTATTTAAAACCTCTTTCACACATTCATACATCCAGTATGTTTGAGTTACGACTAGATCTCGCCCAAAGTATGCAATCCCCATACGCTTTTAGTTCGTCTAAGATGCCCGGTATACTACAGCATCGCAATGTTAATACCGCAATAATTTTACACTTTTTCATGTCCAATTTATATCTTTATTAAGCCTTACGCAGTCATAGAACGCTAGTTACTTTTTCGTATGATTTGAGTACTGTGCACAAACAGGTATGTGACATCAGAATGTAACGAATCTCAGTCTGTTTTTCGAATAAGTGTTAAAATACATTTCTGTCTACCTTAACATAACATTTATCCACAAGCCTATTTAGTAGTTAAACTGAAAGATACAACTTTTTCATGAAGCCACATTACTGGATAAAACACAGCATTGTTTTAATAGTGGAGCTCAATACTTAAGAGAAATTGGTATACTATCAATCTGATTTTTTTGTGTCGTGAACACTGTGTCCGTCTGCCCATATGTTTACACTCGGGAACTCTTGGGCAATAGTTCGCGTGCCAGTAATTAATCAGTTATTCAGTTATTTTCCACTCGTTATAATTCTATTTTTAATGTTAAATACGTGGTGTGTATCTTTTTGAAAAAGAACGTTTAGAAGAATGAGCAGGAAGTTCAGGTCAGGGGCATGTGGACTAACATCTCTGGCTTGGTAACAGGGAAAGGAGAATCCAATGAGGGCTCTCAGGCTTTGTGACCTCTTTTCAAGCTTTGATTGTCAAAAAAAGCGCTATACAAAAATGACTGAATTTTCACAGTGTGTTAGTGATCATGGCGACCTGATGATAACTTTTAGAAAACAATGTATGTTTACAACCATTGATCACCGTGACTTCCATGTTTCCTTTGAATCAGAATCATCAGAATCAGAATACTTTATTGATCCCGGAGTAAGGTGTACGCAAATGGATAAGATAAAGAAAAATTACACATTACAAATGTCTATATGTCTCTCTCTCTCTCTTTATATATATATATATATATGTATGTATATATGTATGTATGTGTATATATATATCTATATATATATATATATATATATATAT
>JAOUQZ010000051.1:8255188-8268760 GCA_028564935.1 Neosilurus hyrtlii | reverse complement strand
CGCCCGAGCTGGGAATCGAACCCAGGACCTTCTTGCTGTGAGGCGGATGTGCTAACCACTGCGCCACCGTGCCGCCTGATTGAGAATCTACACCAAAAATGGATCAAACAGTGTAGTGGATGTTTATGATTTAGATATTTATGAACCCAGTATCCTTTGAAAAAGTAAAACTGTTTTGTCTGTTCATGGCTGTCCAGCAACATTTTTTTAACTACTACAACAAATAGTTCAATAGAAATGTCTAAAATATCTTTCTCTCTTGCAGAAACAAGTTTTGGGTGAGTTTATTATAACACAAGAACCAAAATAACACACAATCTAGAGTTCATGCTAATATAAGAACACACAGCATCTCTTTTGATCTCCAAAACCCTTGGTATCTGTTTCTCAGGTGAAAACACAGACAGACAGAAGGGAGCAAGCTGAGTGTTTTTGGACAGGCAATAAGCCGGAGACACACACGAGGAGGAGACAGTGGAGGTACCTGCGAGGCCCCTGTGAACGGCCGGGCTCCTGTGGCTGCTCTTGCTGTTGTTGCTGTTGCTGAATGCGCTGTTGTAGGCCTCGAGCTCTCCTCATGCATTTTTGCAGCTTGGCGTCAGCAGCCATAGTCCTGCTATGAGTGTTAGCACTGCCCTCATGCATGGAAAATCTTAGTTTAGCTATAAATGTAACAAAAAAAAAAACAAATAAGAAAAGAAAAGAAAGAGGAAGAAGAAAGGAAGAAGAATAAGGGGAAAAAAAGGAATGCAAAAAAGAAAAAGAAAAGAAAGAGCTGAGTTATGAGGGGCCCGCATGCAGACCATAGTCTTTGTAGTAGAAACGACAGTTGTGAGTTTTAAATTAGGAAAAAGAGGTGAGGGGAAACCGCCCACCTTCACCCAAGAACGTGGCCTAGGCTGTGTTCAATAGGCAAAGCTTTGCACACTGGTTTATTACAACATCCTTAACTTCACAAAAAACCCACTGAAAATAAACAATGTCAGATGTTTAATCTCCTATAAGAAGAAATCTTGTGTTAGAATCTTGTGCAGGGTTTTGCTCACTGAACATACCCGTTTCATATGAGTGACATGTTACATAAGATCAAACAAGGTATGGAGAAGCTCAAGGCTGTCCTGATGTCCCAAGAGGAGAGAAACCAATAATCAAAATCCGAAAAGAAACGTATTTACTTCTTTTCAGCAAGGCTGCATGATAACAACTAAACAAGAATCTTACAATTATTTCCCTTAACATTTAAACTCTACATAAATCCTCATAATGATTTAGCCAATTTATGAGAAAAATCATTGTAGCACTTCATCATTTACATTTTGAATCAACTTTTGAATCAACTCTTTGATAATAAGGTGACTGTCAAAATTATTGCTACCTAAACAGTAGACCTATCCAAAAAAACAACAAAAAAAAACAAAAACACCTACGTAGTGGTGGCATAATACCATGTATAACATATTCGTATACACTACACAGGAATGGAACAATCCACTTGTTCTGCTATCAGGGGTTCATTGACTCATTCATTCTTCTAAATCCTCATTAGGGTCATGAGGAGGCTGGCACGAATCAGCCAAATCTGGGCGAAGGCAGAGTACATCCTGGACAGCTCGCCAGGCCATCGCAGGCTATCAGGGGTTTAAAAAAACCCAAAACATTATGAGTGGATAATGTCAAATGAAAACAATGCTTATAATACTAATAATATCACCACTATTCTACTTTAAAATGGAAAATCTAATTATAAAAATCTTGTTTTTGTTTACTTTTGTGTTTCTGTGAAGTATATACTAAATATGACAGCACTAGCTACACAGTGCTCAGCACACGGAGCTCACCTGACTTTCCTCAGTCACGGTAAAAATATATGAATATTACTGACAACAATCTTTTCTTAGTTTGTTTTCTTTAATCTTTCTGTGTATTATATACTAAAAGTCTAAAAGAGGTTTAACAAAAATGCTGATACACAGCACTAAAGGGGGAAAAAAACATAAAATTTTGTTTTAGTGTGATTTTATTTGGTCCCCATGTAGTATATACCAGAACAATAATTCAGTGGATGCTGCTGAATCTGTGCAAAAATTTTCTGTGATACACTCATTTCATAATTTTTGGTGTTTCTGAAATAATAGTTATTGGTTTCCATAGCAATAAAAAAGAGCCAATGAAAATGCTACCTAGCACTATTACGTTTAATAATAAGCTCAGAGATACACTCACCAATATCATCTCTCTGGTTAAGTGATTCAAACAAAATCATGATCTCATTTAAAAGATGATTTATTATGCAGCCTTACTGTACATTTTAGAACTATACTCTCTTTGAATTTTATAATGAAGCAGTACAAACCGCTTGTTGATTATCCATCCACGTTTAAAAGAAGATGATTTGGTTGCTCTCCTGTGTGCAGCTGTTACATGGAAAACATGGGGGGTGTTGCTATGGCGCCCTGAAAGTTGTTTTATTTAGGCCTGAAAGATTGTTAATTCTGCCTTTCATAAATGTGCTATTTTCAGTACATTTAAGGCTGCTCAACACCAGCTGCTCTTTGGTTCAGTGTAACCGCTGCTGACGTTCCTCTCTCATATGTGAGCTGAGAGAGGCGGGCGAGGGGACAGGAAGGACACGAAGGGTTTGGGCCAGCAGCAGCACCACAGAGACACACACACACACACACAAAAAGCAGGAGCACAGCTGGAATACACACGCTGATGCACAAACAGGGGGGCACACAGAGGCAGAATGAAAGGAAGAAATAGACAGACATAGAGGAAGAGTGGCATAGAGAGTACCACTTTAGGACTACAAGGTCACAGCATAAGTCCTTAATCTGGGCCATTTATCTGAAAGAAACTGTTACTGTTACTATTACCTCAGAGACCACGCTTCACCTTTTCAGAGCTGAAAAAACTGGATGACTTTGACGGGGTTTTGAGTTCCAGACAGGCAGGACACAATGAAACAAGGGTTTCAGAAAGCTATATTTATACAACCTGGCTTTTCCCTTTCCCTGCAGAATGAACACACACACACACCCACACACCCACACACACCCACACAGCAGAACATGAAGTGTTTGCTGACCTGGATAGCAGTTTTTGAGTGGGGCGTGGTATAAATAGCTTGGTAAAGAGTTTTGCCCAGCTAAAAAAATGATTCCCTCTTAATTAATCATTCCGTGCTGTGAACAAAATGCTGCTACCAGAAATCAGAGTGGAAAAGCCATTCTAGAAACAGGACAAGCTGAACCAGACAAGCTAAATATTGGGTATCGAGTCCATAGAAAAGTGGGACAGTGACATAATGGTTAGAACGTCCACCTCACAGCAAGAAGGTCCTGTTTGCATGTTCTCCCCATGATTGTGTGGGTTTCCTCCAGGTAATCCAGATTCAGCCCACAGCCCAAAGACATGCACATTAGGCTAACTGGCTGTTCAGAATTGCCACTAGATGTGAGTGGGAGTTTGAATGGCTGTGACAGTCTACTCTGCAATGGTCTGGTGAGCTGTTCAGGGTGTACTCCACCTTCGCCCAGTATCGGCTGAGATAGGTCAGGCATCCCTGAGACTGTAATAGGATTAAGTTTTTCAGCAAATGAGTGTTTAAGTGAAACTGACATCAAATTACATAAATAGATGTGGATGGCAAACCACATTATATATAATATTATTATAACCAAGCTTGTCAGGAAGCAGGATACAGAACCACTACAGGAGAGAGTTATAGATCTTTGGCCAAAATGGGGCAGCTATTATAGACTTCACCATGTGCTTTCTTACAAAGGATTATTTCAGATAGCATGAGATTACTATGAACAGATGTTTACCTTTGTACAATTAATTACAATTAGTTCAGTGCTTCAATGAAATTTCCACTCTTAAGCTCAGTGGCCGAGTTATGACCATCTGCTGCTCATCCTGAAATAAATGTCCTGATGTAAGTGCCCAATTCAGCTTAAATATTGAGTGCTATATTTTATTGACAAGGCTATACTGCTTAACATAACAGCATCAGTGTCGTGTCCAGATTTTAACACATGGTTTTGCAGGTGGAGGATAAACGCACACTAAAAACATATAGGATATTTTATATTTAGGATCTTTTTCCCCGAATTCCCATTCAGGCCCTTTTTTCCATCAGAAGCATTTCCCAGGTCATTTCACAGCCAGGTCATGATTTCAAAACAGTTTGTTGCACATCAACAGCCAAATATATATGCTTGACCAGGAACACACACCCCAGAGTGGCACCAACTTGCATTGTTCAGTAAATCACACAGGATATATAGAGGCTAGTGCACGTTTATAAATAAACTCTATTTTTTAGCGCGTTTACTGAAATTTCTGATAATAAAAACCTAATTAATTTATTCATGTCTGGCACAGTCTTGAAAATAGAATGACCAGCCCTCCATGTTGTCATGGCAACAGTGCATGCAATGTCCACAGTAATTAAAATGTCTAAAAGCGCTTTATTCATACTGTCAGCCATTACAGTACATATTACATATATTATGTTCATTATCATTATTATTACGAGCTACGAGTGTGCATGCGTGAACAGGCATGCAGCCTTTTCAGTTGCTCCTGCCCTTCCTGTACTTTTATCTTTTTTCTTACTTTAATAATTTCTTCTTGTACTTATTATTGTATTGTTCATTAGTAGTTGCCCTCTCAATAGGTGGGTTGGGAGAGTTTTTGTACTTTTTATCGCTGCAGAACCCACAATTTCCTAAGTAAGTATACTTAAAGTAAAACTAAAGTATTCTGATTCTGATTATTATTTTTTAATCTTCGTGTGGGCAATGATGTAATGATGAGGCAGTACGATGGCTCTTCATCCCGTAGAAAACCAAAATGGTTATAACGCTCACAATCTGTACAAATCCAGAACCAGCAACACGTTCACACTGGTGGCAAGGTACACAATGACATCCAGTATACACACTGCACTTACAATCACAAATTCCTGAATGTGTGTTTTTGTGTTTGTGTTTGTGTGTGTGTGTGTGTGTGTGCGTGTGTGTGTGTGTGTGTGTGCGCACACTATTTACGATTAAATACAAAAAACACTAAAATAATAAAGTATTTTATCAGATACAGATGTGTATTTTATAATGACTCGTTAATGGTTCATTCTCAGATTTATTAAAGACAAGTGCATTTTTTTGTTTGTTTGAATCTGGCACGATAGCATAGTGACTAGCACATTCGCAATAAGGTCCTGCCTTCGAGTACCTGGTTCGGCAAGGGCGTATCTGTGTGGAGTTTGCATGTTCTCCCTGTGCTTGTGTGGGTTTCCTCTGGGTACTACCCGTTTTCCTCCTACAGTCCAAAGATATGCACATTTGACTAGGTGTGAGCTTGAATGTGATTGGTTGTGCGTGTGTGTTGGCCCTTCAGTGGACTGGTGAGCTGTTTAGAGTGCACCTCTCCTTCACCCAGAGTCGGCTGAGATGACCTCCATCCCCTCTGTGACCCTAGTAGGATTAAGCAGTTGTGTATTTTTTTTTATTTCATCAGTATTTTATGCAGAAGATGATCTCAGGGAAAAATTGGTGGATTTCAATAAAATGCTATGAGATATTCTGTTCTTAGATGACGTAGTAATGTAGTCAAATAATACAATTACAATCATTTAATTTAACGAGAGACCTGTAATTTAAGGGGAGATATTATGCTTTTCCAATTTTTTGACCAATAAATGGTGTTACAGTGCAGAATATCTGAATATGAAGGTTAGTCTCCCTCTGAGCTGTATGAGCTAGCTGTAAACACAAGGTTTCCCACCCATACACAGTGGTATCTTCACCCATCCCAGGCTGACTCTCAGTGCATGGGGTTTTCAGGCAACCAATCAGAGCAGACTTGGCATAGAAAGTCCATAATTGAGAGGAGGAAGACAAACAACTAACGAAACGAAGAAGAACTATGGAGTTTTTTGGATTAGGAATCGTACTTTGGAGCTCCACTCGTTTCTGAAATGAAAAGTAAAGGTCTGAAAATGGGTAGAATATCTGACGCTAAAGAAAAATGTTTATATCATCCATGGGGTGCACATAAGTGGTATAATGTTACAATGTTAGCAATGCTGTTTCTGAAGAAAACATTGTTTAAAAGGCAAACAAGATGAATTTATAGTTGTTTAAGACCAGGTGCAAGAAGGTATGGAACACCCATAATCTTTAAAGTGAGCTTGAGGTAATACGGACATATTTTTCTTGCTTTCTTTAATCACCATGCCACTAAATGTGCACCAAACATCATGTCACATAGTGCACCCTAACAGTTTAAGACTTAAGAACTCTGAGAATATTTTTTGAGTGTTATGAATAATTTCACCCAGTGAAACAACTCTGGCCTCTGAAGACTGAATTGCAAGTGGCGAGATAGTAGTGTAGTGGATTCCTTGTATGGTGGAAAATGGGTCTTTATGGGTATAAAATGGATTTACAAAATGGATTTACTCCTAATCATATACGGTAAGAAGCCTAGGCAAATAGAATTTTCATAACATCCTCTGAAAACCACTGGAGCAAATCTGCACTGACTTCTGACTACATTCCAGGTTTCAGGTAGCCTTTCAACAGCAAAAGACTATCAGTTGTACCACTTAATTTAGCACAGCTGGGCCTACATGAGTACCAAAGTAGCTCACAGAAAGAGAGAAGGAGAGAGAGAGAGAGAGAGAGAGAGTCACTCAGGTAGAACATGACGAGAAGAGGACGATGAACAATGAAGCAAAGGACAAACATTAGGACAGGTAAAGAGCGGAAAGCAGAAGGCAGACATAGGCAAGCGGACAGCGGATAGCTTGGTGGGGAGAGTGGGCATGTTTTGTGCTACTTATAGGCACAGTGGGCAGGGGCACAGTCAGCATTACTTACACACAATGTGGCGCAAGAGTGCCAGGGCGGTGGCTGGGTCTCCAGCCTGCTCCAGGCGCAGCGACTGCTCTAAGAGAGCATCCGCCTCCGCCAGGCAGCGTTTAAAACTGCACCCCTTCCCTGTAATTAACACACCAAGGCCAGGCTGCTGAAAACATGCACACACACACACACTGCCGGTGGCACGCCAGCGAGCTCCTGATACAAACATCAACCGTGCCAGTTTATGCAGAACAAAAAAAAAAGCAAAAGTATCACCAGTAGGGATGCACCCAGGTAGCTGCACAAAGACACAGAAGCATGCACTCGTACTGACAATAATTATTCATGTATAGTGTTGCTTCAGTCTCTTGATGAACTTGTGCTACTGGATTAGAGTAACTCCCGTTGTTCAAACATCTACAGGACAGGGGAACATCTGGACCAATGCTTTGTTCATTCTTATAACATGAGTCGGTTCAGGTGTTCACCCCTCTTCCTGCTCCTTCCTGTCTATTTACTTCCTCTTCTATTACGGCATCCTAAAAAAATAGTCCCCCAGCTTCTATAGCCAGAAAGAGGAAGTAAAAAGAGCAAGGATAGAAACACACCCCCAAATATCACCAACAACATAATAATTGGCCCCCTTTCATGAGAATAGCTGCAGTACTGATGTTTCATAGCTCCATGGTCCCTGGTTTGCACCCGACCTTGAATTATTGTTGTTGAAATCTGTCTGTGCATGGGATCAACATGTCCATATTTCATACAGTGTCTTCCTACCTCACAAGAAATGCTGGCAAGTGGGTTGGAGTAAAATGTACAGCTGAGAAGTCGTACAGTGAGGAAGTAGTTAACTTAGCTAGTTAAACAGGCCATGCATTAAATCATTGCTTCACAAGAGTATTAAGTTTAAATGTTTAATGTGATGTAACTTTATAGCACCAAGCACACATGTGTGCAGCCATAAGTTTTATTGTGCATAAGTTAAACATTATGGGGCTAAAAGTAAATACTAATTCAATGCTGTGATTTGTTTCCTGTGACACGATTGGTGGTAGATTAATCTTATAATAGGATTCCAAACATTAAACAGGAGCACAAAATAAGTGTTTTTGCAATAGATATGTAATTATGTGCTTTTTATTATGTACCCCATTAAAAACTCCTGAGGTGGAATGGGGCAGTCCATATACACAAGCTATGGTGTACATGGAGGAAAAAATTAATCTGGAGCAAAATATTGGGTTAAAATAAAAATATATCAAGCCTCCATATATTTAAGATTAAAATGTACTGAAAACTGATTTGTGGAAGTGTTCCTGAGCCTATGCAGTGATTTACATGACAGAATCATGCCTGTTTAATGCAGTGCCACCTGAGGGCCTGAAGATCACGGGCATCCGATATTGATTTTCGGCTTTGTCCCTTGCACACAGAGGCACAGTGTCTCCTGATTCTCAAAAACCCATTCATCCATCCATCCATTTTCTAAGCCGCTTAATCCTAATTAGGATCGCTGGGAAGCTGGCACCCATCTCAGACAACTCTGGGCGAGGGCAGGGTACACCCTGGACAGCTCGCCAGGCCATCACAGGCCAACACACACAACCATTCACAGTCACACTCACACCTCGGGCAAATTTGGAACAGCCAATTAGTCTACTGTGCATGTTTTTGGACTGAGGGCGGACACCGGAGTACCCAGAGGAAACTCATGCAAGCACATGAAGAACATGCAAACTCCACACAGAAACACCTAAGCCCAGGCCTCCTTGCTGTGAGGCGAACGTGCTAACAACTGCGTCACCATGCCGCCTTCTCAGAAAACCTGTAATTAAATCTTGTACAGGATATTATGAGACATTTAAAGTCTTTGCAATTTTACATTGGGGAACAATTTGTAGACGTTTTTTTGCAGAATGGTAAACCTCTGCACAGATGCTTTTTCTACACACAATCATGTTGCTGATCTGTTGCTAATTCACCTCTCATTATTACTCATTAGTAGCAAAATCTTCCTCCAGCTGTTTCTTTGTAGCACCACTTATTGTTTCAGCCTTTTTTTTTTTTTGCCCCATCCTGACTTTTTTTGTGACGTGTTGCTACCATCAAATTTCAAAATCAACTAATATTTATTATCAAATAAAAACATGTCTCACTTTCAACATTTGCTATGAATTCTACGCTGTATTGAGAATTAAATATGAATTTGAGATATGTAAATCATTGCATTCTGTTTTTATTAACATTTTACACAGCATCACAACTTTTTTGTAATTGATGTAAAACGTTCTGTTTATTTTATATATTTACTCATGAAAGGTGCCAGTAATTGTGAAGTTGATCATAGGAGTACCTCCCCCTATTAATTGATCTTGTAACTGTCTTCTATCTGTATCCTGATAACAATCATGAAACTGGCAGGAACAGTTGTCTGTTGCCTGTCCTAGTGGTATTTACCCTGGTGTTGGAGTTCATCCAGGTCCATAAACTTGCTGGGTTTCGGATTGAAGCCCATGGCTGCCTCTCTCTCCTTTTCCTTCTTTCTCTGGAGCTCCTGCTGCCTTGCTCTTCGCGCCACCTCCTCTTGCAGCTCATCAAGTTCACTGCGGCCCTCCCCTGCACGCATACACATACACATACACATATGTACAAATTAATAAATATTACAATTTCGAAGCAGTTTGGAGGAACTTTAACTGGCAGTGAATGCTGTCATTTTCTGCAGCTCACCCAGATTGACAGGGCTGCTGCTCCAACTAGGTGATCGCACGTCTTGCAAAATGGCACTGCTGCTCTTGGATTTTGGCACTGTTCGCCAAGACGGTCCAGACGTCATCTGCCTTTTACTGCTGGCCTCCCTGAGGGGTAGCCGGAAATGAAATAAATGATGACCTCAGTCTGACACTTCAGTGCATGTGAATGGATGGTATTATTGTTCGGCACTCATGTATTCAAGTATATGACTCATGTCACATTTAAAAACACTAAAAACAGCTTAGCTTCTCTTGCCTGCAGCTCAACACTGGACATTTAAGGAGTTCATATCACTATAGCAACCAGAACAAAGCAGTGTAAATTTAGAAAAACTGCAGCTTTCTTGTCTCTTTTACTGCCAAATGAATAATGTAAAGGATCACTAAGTCCAACAATAAGTATGAAACATACATTTCTAACAAACAATACAAACAAATACAATACGAACAATACACCACTTGTTTCTTTTACTGCCAAATGAATAATGTAAAGGGCCACCAAGCCCAAAACTAACTGTCACACACAGGTGCAATAGCCAGTTTTTGTTTAAGAATTATTAAAGGAAAAGAAAAGCATGGTTAACTGTACACTGGTAAAAAGATCATCATTTCATCTTCCCAAAACAGAAACTGCATATTTTCTCAATTTATTGACTCACCTAGAACACCAAAATAACTGGAGGTCAGACTGATTTCCCAGCAACCGTCATTAAGCCTCCTTAATATATTTTTAGGCAATCAAAACATCTGAAGATATACTGTGTAAGCCTGGCTGTGACGTTGATCAGCCCATCATTATCAGTGGATCCATTGAATATACCTGCTGAATGTGTCATTCATGTGGGCCAAAATTCCACCACAGCGCTGTAAAAGACTCATTGCAAGTTATCACAAACGCTTGATTGCAGTTGTTGCTGCTAAGGGTGGCCCAACCAGTTATTAGGTTTAGGGGCAATCACTTTTTCACACAGGGTCATGTAGGTTTGGATTTTTTTTCTCCCTTAATAATAAAAACCTTCATTTAAAAACTGCATTTTGTGTTTACTTGTGTTGTCTTTGACTAATATTTTAATTTGTTTGATGACCTGAAAAATTGAAGAGTGACAAACATGCAAAAAATAAGAACTCAGGAAGGGGCAAACACTTTTTCACGCCTCTGTATATTATTTCTAGTAGTTAACTAGAATACAGTCTATCAGCTGAATTAAACAATACAGAAGTGGTGTCTGTAGCAGGGTCTTTTTAAAAGTTTTGGTGTTAAATTGTGGAATTTGGTGCAATCTAGTGGAATCTTGAATGTTATTTAGAATATTGATATTAATATTTCCAAATATTAATGTTTTGCAGCTTATGGCCTTGATTGTACCTTTTTAATGCTGAAAGTCTCATACAAAATTTCGTTATGTATGAACATGACAATAAAGGCTCTTGAATCTTGAATCTTCCATATCGTAACACAAATGATCTTTACTGACAATTAACGTGAAACCTTTTTTAATTGTCTTATAAAAAATATGTAAAGGCCAAATTGTTAGCTGATATATTTGTTTATTTAATGGGTTCTCTTGTCATCCGTGTTATTATGAACAGCAGCATAAGTTTCACAATATTTATTGTCATAATGTTCACACATAACAAAAGACTTTTAGTTTTAAAAAGGTACAAGCAATGCAGTAAACTGCAATTAACACCATCAAGAGCAGAATATGAACACAAGCAATTATATACACAACTTTTAAATAGAAATATAAGATAGAAATATAAAGTCTAAACACCTGTGAATAAAAACTGAACAATGAAGGCACTATGAAGGCACATTCAAGGCACTATGAGATGAATTGAATAAATAGCAGCAGCAGAGTGGATATAAACTAGAATGTAAATGTAAATAAAGTGTGGCAGTGTAAGACAGTCATAGAGTTTGTAAATTCAGTCTCCTTTTACAGAGAACTGATGTCTATGTGAGAGTCAGTAGAGGGGGGTAGGGTGTGTGTGATAGCAAGTGAGTATGTGGCTGTGGAGGAAGATTGCATGAGTGAGTGTGACTGCAAGGGAGTGGAGGGTGAAGGGCTGATGGCTTAAACAGCTCTGAGAAAGTAGCTGATTTTGGTATATAAGTGGTATTAAACTAAGTACAGTTGCATCCAAGACATCTACTATGCCAAAATTAAGGCCTATGAAAAATATAAACTCACCAGTGAAAAAAGTGCAGGCCAAAAATATGATTTTAAGGTGATTTTGATTCCCATATCTTCCCTGGATTCACTGCTCCATCAGGCTTTAGTGCTCACATCTTTTTGCCCACTTAGTGGCAGCATACAAACCACAAAATGACTTTCTTTACATTAGACGTACAGCGCACTACACATCAGCTTTTAGGCATTATGAGAGCACTAGATTTGCAAAACAAAAAACAAAACAAAATAAAAAAAACGAGTAGACACGTTAAACTGACTGTATTTTTGTAGCACAGAATAATTTTTTTTGGATCTATTATTAAAAAAGGTAGAAGAATGTGTCTACTGCTTGGTTGAAGTGAAAACCTGCACCCACACTGGCCCTATGCAGGACAAGATTGGACATCCCTACAATACAGCTATTTTGCCCAGATGATGCAACACCGTTGGCCAAAAATGCTAAACAGGCTAGGGGAGGGGTCCGCGATATTGCTAATCTATTGATTGTTTAAAACGAATCAGAAAAATATAGGGTTTTCTGGGTTGAGAAGTTAAAAGCATAAAAGTGAAAAACCATGTTTTTCTTCTCCTTTAAATCAGAAATTGTCTAAATTTTGTTTCATTATACACTTCTTCAGTGCACTCATTTCTAACACTTAAAAAAACAATTAGCAGGTACATAGTAGTGAACTCTTCCCACATCCAAGATCCATGATAATTATCTGCCAAGCTTGATAATTATTAATGAATCCTATTAAATACACTGAAGTATAGAAAGAACCTTTAAATAACACGACTGCAGTACCTGGGTGCACTGGTGCTGAGGTTCTCATTCAGAGGCATGTCCATGCTGATGGGGCTGCTGCTGTTCCTCTCACTGCTCTCATAGCCACTTTCCATCCTCTGGATTAACCTCGGTGGCTGAGCCATTCCGCGTGGAGCAGCCGGGGCCGGAAGGTGACCCATTCCTATGTTCAACCCACCTCCCACTATATCTACTGGCTGCGTCTCTGTGGTGTCCATGACATCTGCCCCCATCCCAGGTGAAGAATCATCAGTCGGCTGTGGGATGACATCCTCCGGGAGTGGACTCGAGCCTAGCCGTTGCCGATCACGGCTGAAGATGCTGTCAATGTTCAGTGCTTCTCTCCTTGGTCTCCAGCATGGCCTGTAGCGCCCCCCACTAGAGCTGGACTTGGACTCGCTGCTGGTGCTCTCATCCTCCCAGTCCCTGGCATGTGGCCCGACTTCAGGTGCGCCAACACCTGAGCTCACTTTCTTATAATCAGGCAACCGTCCTACCGAGGATGGCCGTGGTGGGGACTGAGGAGCTATCTTTTCTTTTAGGACATCACCTGGACAAAGAACGTATTCTGTTTAGGTCAAATTTTCCATTATTAAAGTGGCACAAATTGATGTTTTGTAATAAGGTTTAATAGGAAACAATGTATATAATAGAGTAGAAAGACTATAATGTGAAAAAAGCATATTAACATTTCTACTACTGTACCATCTGTCAGGAGGATTCACAAGCAAGTGAATGGGTTGTGTTTATGTTTCTATAAACTGTAAAGATATATTGGGTATTTTACTGCTGTAATGCCATAAAATCAAAATAGATGGGCCGAGTAAATGGGACTGCCATAGCTAAATAAACAGAACATGAGGCTTAAATCTATATGTGTGTATATGTGTGTGTGTGTGTCTGTGTGTGTGTGTGTGTGTGTGTGTGTGTGTGTGTGTGTGTGTGTGTGTGTGTGTGTGTGT